>CATIWJ010116307.1:0-10198 GCA_949640765.1 Croton laevigatus | reverse complement strand
ACGTGAATCCCCTGTAATGACAACTCACCTGTAATGATGACAGTAAGTGTCCACTTTCCGTAATGATGACTGTAATATATATATATATTTTAAGGCCCATGCTTATCAAAGTACGAGTTGCTTATTTGTCTGTCCCTGTCAAAGTATGGGTTTTATGTTTGCTTGTCTACACCTTAAATGCGATTAGGAAAGGCCTGTCTGGAATGGACCTCGAGATGGATCAGTACCGATCTGAGTCCCAAGTGCCGATCAGTCCGTCTGGGGGTCAGTCATCAAGTGCTGATCTCCAGATCCCGGCTAATGGGCTGGGTTCAGATTGGTTTTGGGCCTTCGTTAGGCCCAGACAATGGGGGTCTAGCCACAAGGTTCCTCTAACCTTGGTTCCTATAAGTGCTATATCATCACATGTCCCCCCCAAGTCCCTTAGTTAAAGACTGAGGGTAATCATTATGTGTACCGAACTGGTTTCATGTAATGCTCAGTATACTTGATCTAGCGTTCGGTATGCTTATTTGTCGTTCGGTACTTTTTTGAACAGCTGTGTTGTTGGGCTTCAAACTTTCTAGCCCACTAGGGCACATCTCACCTTCTTCTAGGCGGTCATTATTTAACTTTTTAGGCGACGACCTTTTTTCCGCCCAAAGACCACTGCATAACACGTGTCCTATTTTAGGTGAAACGTCACCTCGGTTCTGAAACCGTCATAATGAGCGTCCCTTCACTTCTGCAACCACCGCACCGTTTCTTCTATAAATATCAGCCTGCTCCTCTGTTTTGAAATTTTTACCCGCTATTATCTTCAAAAGCTCTGCAACTCTGGTTTTCTTTCTCGTCATTCTTCTCTGCAACTTTGGTTTCCTTTTGTTTCCGGCGTAGCATACTCATCTTCCCCCACCAAACAGGTAGAATTTTATTCTATTCGTACTCTTTTCCCTTCTTATTTGTTTAAAATTGAGAGAAAATGAGTGATCAGAGCGATTCTCAGAATCCGTCTGTAGAGTCTGTTGCTCAGTTTTTCAGTGAGGAATCCGGCCATTTGGTGTCTAATATGGTGGAAGGTCGTGATACTTCTGATTCGCGACCGCAAATTGAAAGGGTTGGTAAACCCTACCAACTACGGGATGAATCTGAAGAGTCTGAGGATAGTGTTCAGAGACGAAGAAGAAAGGGGCAGATTGTCATTTTCAAAAGAAGAGCGATACCTGCTCGGCCTTTGACGGCTATACCGACCTCGAGCAAAGGTGCTGGAAAGAAGCAGGCTCCTAGGGCTGCCGATCCCCAGGGTAAAGCAGCAGGAAAAGAAAGTAGCTGAGCCTGTTACTCCGGGAAGAAAGGCGGCTGTCGAATATATCAGATGTGGACTGAGCGAGGTCAGAATCAAAGAGATATCCTTCATATATGATATCCCCAAGGACTTTGCCTGTCATCTACCCGAAAAAGGTCGGTGTGCTGACCAAAGTCCTCTAGAAGCAGATGGGAGGGTTGTCTACGTGGAGGACTTGGCGTCAGGATTGAGGTTTCCCCTGACGAAGCTAGAGGAGGAGTTACTGAGCTACTATGAAATGAATATCGCTCAGCTGAATCCGAACTCATGGAAGATCATTCGGTCAGTACAATTTCTAGCATCGGCTTGTCCGAAACCGTTTGCATTGACCTTAAGGGAATTTTTAGGTCTATACAAGGTGGTGGTGAACAAGAGGTTCGATCACGCCCACCTTCAAGCAGAGAAAAAACTGCTCACACTGCCTTCATACCTGAGAAAATGTTAGAAGAATGAGTTCTTCGTGGTCGCACATCCGTCTCTGCCTGCTGTTCCTCAGAAATGGAATAGGAACGTGGAACCAAAGAAGCCTAACGAACTCGGTGAGCTGAGCACAAAAGAGAAGAAGCGTATAGATAGGCTTCTGAGCATGGTAGCGGGTGGTTCTTATGACGCCGGCTACCTTACTGAGAATTGGTATACTGGTGTGGTGACTGATCACTGAGGGAATCAATTGAACCGAAGCGGCGGTAATTACCGAACCTAACGTTTTTAATTCGGTCGTAGCACTGATCATAACATCTTTTAACTTGTTGCAGGAATGGCGTCGTTTCAACAACTGATGGCTGATCTGGAGAAGAAGAAGGCTGAGAAAGCAGCTAAAAAATGATCGGGTCAGAAGGGCTCGAGCAAAGAGAGAGGAGCTTCTGAAGAACAATGGCTCCAAAGAAAGAGAAGGCGGACATAAACAGAAGTCCACAAGGAAGAAATTCCCTCCATACAGATCCACAGGGAAGAAGTTCCCTCAACAAGATTATCTCCGCCGAGGGTGCCTCTACCTGTAGTAGAGGTAAGTGTTGAGCATGTCATTACTGGCGATAGGGGGTGTCATCATCTACACCTGTACAGGCCTCCGTTAGTCATGGAGGTCCACCGTCAGTACCCGAGCAAGCCGTGGTCGTTCATGAAGGCCCAGTGTCTGTTGCTGAGGCAGGGGGACCTCATCGTACTGACAGACATCAAAGGGGCGACTTCTTTGCGAGGCCAGAGGGAACCACAAGATCGGAGGGTGCCCCTAGATCTATCGGTACCTTTGAGCACTATGCGATGGAGAAGTATGGACCCAACCCCAGTGTGACAAACCTTTGTTTGTCACAAGATATTGTTAAATCTGTCGGAATGGCTGCTGATAGTCGAAGGTTCATATCCATGGATCGGGCAGAAAGAATTGCTTTTGGTTATAGCCACGGCTTGCAGGTGAGATATTATTGTCTGAGTATCTAGATTAAGCAATACCGATGTGATACTAATGGTATTTTGTGACAGATGCTAGAACTCTTCCGCACCGAGGCCAGTCTGACTAACAAAGAGGTGCGTAAAGTTCACGAAGCATATGAAAGAAGGGTGGCAGAGCAGAATAGGAAGATTGCTGAGCTGACTTTGAGCTTGGCAATTGCAAAAGAGGAGCTGAACAGCCAAGGTCAGCGAAAGGATGCAGAGTTTCAGAGGAAAAAAGTGGAGCTATGGAGGCTAAACTCTGAACTGAAAGCCGATCTCCAGAGGAAAGAGGCAGAGCTTCGGAAAGGAATGGAGTACGCGCTATGCCTTTGAGGCCTCAAAGGAAGAAGCTGAGACGCTGAAGAGGCAACTTGAGGCGGCGAAAGAAGATCTTGATCAGATGGAGGGGAACCTTCATCAAGTAGAAGAGGATCTTCGTCTGGCGAAAGAGAACATCACTTGGTCACAACAAGAAGTGGCCAATGTGAGAATAAATGGTGCCGCTTGGTTGGTCGCTTTCCGAGATGAGATTCTTCGGGAAGTGAGGAAGATGGGAGGAAGAGACATTGCTAATGCATTGAAGACGTTCAAACCTAGCAATGACATTTTCAACAAACATGCTTCCGATTCCGAGGATGATGAAAGCGAGGAGGATGAAGGTGCTCACCACGAAGATGAATAACTTTCCCAAGTCATGGAGCTGCGTGCTGACCCTCTTTTGATCGAAGAAGATCCTACCGAGCGCAACCAGAGTAGGCAGTTAGAGCTTCCCACCGAGCAGCAGAGTACTTCTGTCAATCCATCTGATGGTCAGACTGAGCAGCAAAGGACTTCTGTCGAACTAACTGTCGGTCAGACGGAAGACACCATTCAAGTAGATTAGGAATTTTTTTTTTAGCTCAGCTTTCTTGTATCTGTACTTAGTACTTTGGGTAAATGAAAATTTGAAATAGAAGACCTCCATTCTTTCAATCTTTGGCTATTAGTTGCATGTTGAAAATTGTTTGTAGCCCTTAACCCCAATAAAGTTAGTGAATTTTGTAGAAGGTCGATCCATGCATCAATTTCAGTTTCTTGGCAAATGTTCGTGAAAGGACGATTCATAGATCGTGCTCAGTCACTTGGCGAATGTTCATGAAAGGACGATCCATGGATCGTGCTCAGTCACTTGGCGAATGTTCGTGAAAGGTCGATCCATGGATCGTGCTCAGTCACTTGGCGAATGTTCGTGAAAGGACGATCCATGGATCGTGCTCAGTCACTTGGCGAATCTCGTGAAAGGACCTTGTCCTTCGGTTGTTCTATGGAGGAAAGACCTGATAAGCGGTGACCCTCCTCATAACGTAGGCCGTCATTCGTGCGAGGATATAGGAAGTTGACATTGTAACTACGATGTAGGAATAAATTCCGAAAAAGTTTTCATTAATATCGGCAAGGTCAGTAGGTGGACCGAGCGATCCCCACTACGTAGGCCACTCTGTAGCACTCTTATCATATCTGTGGACTTAAAAAAGATGTACATAGATATCATTTGTCAATTTCAACAGAAAATATAGATATTACTGATGGTAGACTTTGAGGTTGTCTGCATTCCAAGAATGAGGCTGGACCTTTCCTTTCATATCCTCCAAGCGATAGGCTCCGAGCCCCAATACCTTATTGATCTTGAATGGACCAACCCAGTTTGGCTGTAACTTCTCGACCCCTGCGTTTCCTCTTGTGATCTCTGCCTTTTTCATGACGAGCTCGCCTTCGCGGAATGTGCGATTTCTAACCCTTTTGTCATGGTATCGAGCGATCTTTTATCTGTATGATGCTGCCCGTTCATTAGCAAGATCTCTGAGTTCTTCAACCAGGTCCAGATCAGTTCTTCGCTCTAAATCTTGGTCCAGTTTCGCTGCAAACTCAACTCTGAAAGAGGGTTGGCCGATCTCGACTGGAATAACAGCTTCACTTTCATATACTAGCGAAAAGGGTATTTCTCCTGTTAGGGATCTTGAGGTCGTTCGGAAGCTTCATAAGACGCTATGAAGTTCATCAACCCAGTTGTCTTTCTTGTCATCCAACCTCTTCTTCCGCCCCTGAAGTATTGTCCTATTGGTGACCTCTGTCTGACCATTGGTCTGAGGGTGTGCAACCGAGGAGAAACGAAGATCTATATGGAGACCTTCACAAAAAGCTTGGAACTGCTTGGAGTCAAACTGTTTACCATTGTCGGTGATCATGATGCTTGGAATTCTGAACCTCATAACAATGTTTTTGTAGACAAAGTCGGTAACCTTTTTCTGAGTTATAGTTGTCACTACCTCTGCTTCTGGCCACTTGAAAAAGTGATCGATAGCCACAATCAAGAACTTACATTGCTTTAATCCCCTCGAAAAAGGTCCTACTATATCAATTCCCCACTGATGGAAGGGCCATGCTGCTCCAATAGGGGAAAGGGAGGAGGTTGGAACTCGTTACACATTAGCATGCTCTTGACATCTTTGGCATTTTTTTACCATCTTTTCGACATCTGTCTTGATAGCTGGCCAATAATATCCTTGCAAGAGGACCTTACGAGCTAAAGTGGAAGCGGCTTCATATGCCCCACAAATCCCTTCATGAATCTCCTGCAAAACATATTGTCCCTTATGCCCTGGAATGCATCTCAACCAAGGGTGAGTTCGGGAACATCTGAAAGGTCATTTTGAAACCAACTATACTCTTTAGCTCGCTTGACAAGCTTCTCAGCCTCCTTTTTATCGTCAGGTAACTTACCATCGGCCAGCCACTGAATAATGGGTTCCATCCATGTGTTCTGCCATTCCACCACATACGAGTGTTCTCCTATTGAGGTAGGGAACTCTTGTATACTGAAGGGTATGTTCTTCAAATCTTCCACTCGTCTTTGAGCTGATGCTTTGGCAATTTCACCAGCTTCGCTGGTTTGTTCTCTTAGAACTTAAATGATCTTCCATCCTGCAGGCATCATTTTGTGAGCGATGTCTACGTATGGAATCAGCGTATCTTTCCTGACCTTGAAATTACCGTGCACCTGGTTGACAACCAATTGTGAATCACTGTAAACAGTCAAGTGATCCATTTCGATTTCCTTGACTAACCTCAAACCATTAAGCAATGCTTCATACTCAGCGCCATTATTAGAAATAGGAAACTCTAGCCTTACTGCATATTTGAAAATTAGCTGATGGGGCCCTTTAATGACGATACCGGCCCTGACCCCTCAGTACACTCAGCTCCGTCTACCCACATCTGCCATTTTTCCACAGGAATTGCCTGGATTCTTCCGCATGAGTGAGCTCAGCAATAAAGTCTGCCAGGATTTGAGCCTTAAGAGATTTTCGAGGCTCATACTTGACGCCATAAGTGCCAATCTTCACTGCCCACTCAGCAATCCTTTCCGATGTCTCTGGCTTCTGAAGTATCTTACGAAGAGGGAGGTCAGTCCTGACGATGACGGTATGTGCTTCAAAGTAATGGCGGAGCTTCTGCGTTGACATATACAAAGCTAAAGCATGCTTTTCCAGCTTTGGATATCAGAGCTCAGCATCATGCAACACCCGGCTGACATAATAAATAGGAAACTGCTCTCCATCCTCCTCTCTGATTAGTACCGCTGCGACTGTATCTTTCGTCGTGGCTAAGTAGATAAACAGATCATCTCATGGGACGGGCCGACTGAGAAGTGGGGGAGATGTCAAGAAAGCTTTGAGCTCTTCAAAGGATTTTTGACATTCATCTGTCCATTGGAAGTTTTTGAGACCCTTCAAGATCTTGAAGAAGGGTTGGCAACGCCTGGTTGAGCATGAAATAAAACGGCCCAAAGCAGTGATCCTACCGTTAAGCTGTTGAACTTCTTTGACGGACGAGGGAGGTTTCATATCCAGAACTGCCTTTATCTTCTCAGGATTTGCCTCTATCCCTCTTTGGGAAACCATGTACCCCAAGAATTTTCCTGTCGGTACACCAAACACACATTTCTCTGGATTCAACTTCAAATTGTTAGATTGGAGAACTTTTAGTACGGTGGCTATGTCCCTGGCATGGTCCTCCGCCTTTGCACTTTTGATAATCATATCATCCATATAGACTTCAACAATTCCGTCTATGTGATCCTTGAACATGGCATTGACCATTCTCTGGTATGTCGCTCCGGCGTTCTTCAGACCGAACGGCATCATTCGGTAGCAATATGTTCCCTGATCGGTGACGAAAGCTGTCTTGTCTTCATCCCATCTAAACATAAAAATTTGATGGTACCCTGATTTAGCATCCAAGAAGGAGTAAAGGGCGAACCCAGCCGTCGAGTTTACCAACTGATCAATGCTAGGCAGGGGATAGGGATCTTTCGGGTAGGCCTTGTTAAGATCAGTAAAATCCACACACATGCGGTAGGACCCATTGGATTTCTTTACCAAAACGACATTTGCGAGCCATTCTGGGTATTAAACCTCCTGTATGACTCCTGCATCCAGCAATTTCTGCACTTCCTCCGCAATGGCAATCTGCTTTTCTGGGGAATGCTTGCATTTTCTCTGAGCAATTGGCTTCACCACAGGATCAATGTTCAATTTATGAATAATAATCTTTGGATCAACACCGACCAGATCAGAAGTCTTCCATGCGAAAGCCGCCTCATGCTCTCGGAGAGTCTGAATGATTGGTTCTTGGACTACTGAGCTCATCTCAGATCCGACGGTGACACATCCTTGACTGAGTTGGACCTTATCTGTGTCACCTTTTGGTTCAACCAAGGGAGGGTACAAAGGGGCTTCCTGAATGTCTATATGTGCAGCTTGAAATACCCCCTTCAAAGTATTGAAATATGCTTGCCTAGCCAGCTCCTGACTTCCTCGAGCAATGGCTACTCCTTTGGGGGTCGGTATCTTCAGACAAAGATGATAAATACTTGGGATGGCCCCAGTTTGATAAAAGTAAGGTCGGCCCAACAGAATGTTGTAAGCAAACGGAATGGCAGCTACCATGAACTCCACCTCGACCTCCCTGGTGATGTCATCATCACCGACCTCCACCTGGATCCGTATCGATCCTTCCAATCTGACCGTCTGATCCCCTATGCCAACCAAGGGTGTACCGACCGGCTTCATCCTCTTGGGGTCTAAATTCATTTTGCGAAATATATCCATAGTCAGTAGGTTGACTGAACTACCATCATCTACAAGGATGCGCTTAACCTTGTAGTTATGAACAATCCCCTGAATTACTAAGGCATCATTGTGCGGATGCTTCACATGCCTTGCATCCTCCGGGGTGAATGATATATTGCACCATGACGAGGGGTGGGAGTCGGGCTGGGAAAAATTCTTTTGTGCAATTAAATACACCTCCCGAACTGCTCTTTTTCTCTTGGAAGAGCTATCTCCATCGTGACTGCCTCCGTGGATGACATTGATCTCACCCGTTATCTGCCTCTCGTTCTGTCTGGGGCGGTCATCTCTCCGGTTGTCTCTTTTGTCATCTCTTCTATCTTCTCTCCAGTCAGCTCTCCGGTCTCCTCTTCTATTGTCTCTTTGATCAGTATCATTATTTCGAAAGCCTTCTCGAGGCGACCGAATGTGGCGGTCAATCCCAGGTACCCTTTTTTGGATCTATCGCTCTATCTCTTCCCTCAACTGCCAATAATCCTCGGTATCATGGCCATTGTCATGATGAAACTCATAATATTTACTGCTGTCCCTTTTGGCCCTTGTGGAACTGCTCATTTTGGGAGGCCACTTGATTTCCTCACCTCTCTTTTTTATCCACATCAAGACCTCTCTCTTGGAGGTTCGAAGGGGAGTGTAATTTGAACTATGGTCTCTCCCCGATCTCTGAGAGTCTGAACCTCCTGACTTTTTTCCTGAACCACCACCATTATTATCCCCATCTTTGCTACTCTTGGCATCCTTCTTAAGCTGTTCTTCGGACTCACGCATATGCGCTAAGTTCCGCAGACCATCCTCTAATCTGATCTCCTTCTGGGCAATAGACATCACCTCTTGAAGGGTGGCATGCTCCTTTTTTATCAACTAGGACTGAAGGGTTATGCTGTGAGTTCCTTGTGTTAGAGCTATAAGGGCTGACATGAGGTCTAGCTCATCCACCAAGTTTGCCTCCTGGTTGAATCTGTCAATGAACTTGCGTAGACTCTCATCATGTCTCTGCTTGACCAGTAGCAACTCGGTGGGGGCCTTCTTCTGCAGTATCTTAGTCACAAACCGAGCCAAGAAGAGCTCAGACATCTGCCGGAAAGAGCTGATGGAATTGGGCTTCAGACCCTGGTACCATTCCTGAGCGATGCCCTTCAAGGTGGTGGGGAAGAGTCTGCACAAGACATAGTCCTTGTATGTCTGAACGTTGATGGCTGTTCTGAATTTGTTAACATGACTCTTCGGGCATGACGTGTCATCATAATTGTCTAAGCTGCCAGAAATTTTGAATTTTTCTGGAAAATCCCGTGTGGTGATGCTGCTGACCAAGGGAGATTCCGTGACCTAATCAAAGCCGAGGCCTTTTGTTCTGATTCCCAAGCCCTTCAATATATTCTTCACTTGGGCTTCAACATCGTTATAGGCTGGCTGACTCGCTTCGTTACCCGAGTTCTCATCTTCATCTTCCACCTGAACGATGCTCTTCCCCTTACTCCTGGCATTAACACGTGATGTGACCACCTGAACCCCTTCACTAATGTTCATGTTTTTGGAAGGCATAGGGGCCGGAGGTGCCATTCGGAGTGGGATGACAGCGGGCGTATGTATCACATTGATCTCAGAAGGAGCTTGCGCCTGAGAAACCTGACGGAGCTGTTCCCTCAAATTTGCCATCTGCCTATTGAGGTCCACATAGGCTCCATATAAATTTTGCATTGCTGCAGGATTATTAAAATCAGGAGGATTTTGATTAACATTCGTTCGAACTCCTTGTGCTCCTGCGGGCTCTTGGGCTGCCGCCCCTGCTCCTTGGGCTAAATGGCTGTGAATAGAACCTCCACTAGGTTGTGTAGGAACTTCATTGACGCTTCTCTCCGGTTGCTCAGGGAACAAATTCAATCCCAAGTTCAAATCAAAACCATTCATCTTCACACAATGTGTAGGACAAACTTTTTAAAAGGAAAAAGAAATGACTGAATCGCCAAGCTTGTTCGATCCACGCTCACCGCACCAATGATGTTTCCGGGGTCTAATGAGGGAAACTGTAGGAGCCGTGGTTCACCTCGAAGGAGCCGATGGCTATGTCCAGTTGGCTAGATCCTGAAAACAAAAGGAGAGAGCAAGGGTGCTGCTGTGGCAAACACTCTGATGCTTAAGTCAGTTCGGGGATCAGTCGGTATATGGAGAATAAGAATGATAAAGGAAAGTAATCATGCCCCAGAATAATAGATTCTTGAGGTATTTATAGTAAAGGTTTTAGAGCATCTTACACGTGAATCCCCTGTAA
>CATIWJ010116306.1:0-12733 GCA_949640765.1 Croton laevigatus | reverse complement strand
AACTTTCCATTTATAAGGAGAAATTGCCGTTTAAGCAAAATAGAAATGTTTAATTTATGTGTAAAATTAATGTAATATCCTTAATAAAATTTGGTCTCTATATCAAATATATTTCACCGTTAACTCTTCTATAAGGGCATTAAGAACAATTTATCAGCAATTTTGAATTTGTCTCAAAAATTGAAAGTTTGTTAGAAAGGAGTAAAATTTAATCTAGTTCTCCTAATCCTACGCTTATTAGCACTAATGGTACTTTAACTTTGGACAATATACTAAGTTTAATGTTTTAATTTTTGTAGTAATTATGTACCACTATTAGGTTTTTAAGTCAACAACAGGCATAATGGTCAAAACATAATTTTTCATGATCTTCTTCCTTTGGTCATCAATGATAGAAGGACCAAAAATGAAATTTGCTACCAAAAAAAATTTAATTTCCATTTTCGGCAGCCTTGAAAGATATGAAGGTTGGTAAGGCATGTGGTCCAGATGGTATCCCTATAGAGGTTTGGAAAAGCCTTGGAGAGGCATGAGTTGCCTAGTTAACCAAACTCTTTAATGCTATATTGAAAGAACGTAAGATGCCAAATGCATGGAGAAAGAGTACTTTGATACGACTATTTAAGAATAAAGGAGATATCCAAGGCTGTACAAATTATTAGGGACATCAAACTTATGAGTTATACAATAAAATTATGGGAAAGAATTATAACACAGATTGAGGAAGATTACGGGAGTGTCTGAGAACCAATTTGGTTTTATGCCATAGAGATCTACTATGGAAACTATTTCTCTTCTAAGGAGACTAATAGAATTTTACCAGGAGGAGAAGAAAGATCTTCATATGATATTTATTGACTTGGAGAATGCCTATGATAGAGTACTAAAAGAAGTATTATGGTGGATTTTGAAGAGAAAAGGAATCCATGTCAAATATAGTAACATCATTAGGTGCATGTATTAAAATGCATCTACTAGTGTGAAAACACCGGTAGGGACACAAAGACTTTTCTTATTACCGTTAGATAACATCAAGGTTCAACCATAAGTCCGTATTTGTTTATCCTAGTTATGAATGAGTTAACCGTGAGTTTACAGGATAATGTCCCTTGATGCATGATATTTGCATATGACATTGTGCTTGTTAATCAAACCAGTGCTAGAGTTAACCATAAGTTGGAAGTGAGAAGGAAAACTCTTGAGGATGAGGGTTTTAAGTTAAGCATGAGCAAAATAGAATACATGTATTGTGAGTTTAGTCTAAGGAAGAAGCAAGAACAATAAGTTAAGTTAGATGGAGTTTTGGTCCTAGATCTAAATAATTTAAATATATGGATTCTGTGTTCCATAATGAAGGACTTTGGATGAAGATATGGCACACAGAATATAAGTTAGGTGGATGAAGCAGAAGGGTACATCAATGGTCCTATGTGACAAGAAAATATCTCTTAAGGTGAAAAATAAATCTTATAGGACAATTACAAGGTCAGAGATGCTCTATGGGAGTGAATGTTGGGCACCAAAAGGGCAACATATCCATAAAATGAATATGGCGAAGATGAGAATGTTCAGATAGATGTATGACCATACAAGGTTGAACAAAATTAAGAACGAGCATATTCGATAGAAAGTCCATGTAGCAAAAATTGGTAATAAAGTGAGAGAAGTTAGACTTAGATGGTATGTACATGTTTTACGGGTGCCTCTTCATGCGGTGGTTCGTAAGTGTGAGAACTTAATGGTCGAGGGGCGAAAAGAAGGAAGACCCAAGACTGTTTGTAAGAAGGTGATAACTAGAGATTTACAAGCCTTAAATATCGATGCAGATTTGGTTAATAACAGACTCCAATGGAGGTGTAGAATCCATGTCGTGGAAAGAATCTAAGACTTGTGGTGACTGCTATTCTTATGTTTGGTGAGGTTCACTGTTGGAAGATCTATATAGCTGACCCTAACTTCTTTAGGATTAAGGCTTCTTGTTGTTATCGTAATTCGGCAAGGAACATAGCAAAAAAATATACAAATCGAAGAGCTCGTCGCGAGGACTTGGACTATGGCCTTATTTTTTATGAATGATGCATGGTTTGGCTGAAAAATGCAAAAACTGATCGGGCAAATTTTGTATTGATCACCGAAAATGGCAGTGAAACCAAGCAAGATTTATATCGAAACATCGCTCTTGATAGGAGGATTTTAAATTTGTGCTCAAAGTAGTTGTCAGACTATCGAAAGTGGATGAATATTTGCTCGAAGTCGTCGTTGCCTTCCGAATATGAGAGTTGGTGCTTCACGTTTTTCTTTTTTCTTTTCTTTTTGATTTTAATTAATAATTATAAATTAATAATTTATTATTTTAAAATAATAATAATTAAATGGATATTTTTTTAATTATAAATCTCGAAATTTGGGAAACAATTTTATAATTTTAAGTGGATCTCTTATTATTTTTTAATTAATAATTAATATAATTACTTCTATTAGTTGGAGAACTTGTTTTAACACATTTTCAACCACTTTTGATAGTCTGACAACATCTTTGATGAGATATTTAAAATCCTCTCATCAAGAATGACGTTTTAACATAAACATTGGCTAGTTTTGTTGTCAGTTTCAAACTACCAAGTTAAAATTTGGCAATCGATTAGCTTTTTCCAGCCAAACGGCCATTTTATGATTTCTCATGATAAGCTCTTCAATTTGGTATATTTTTGCTTTGTTTCTTGCCGTAAACGGAAATTAAATTTTTTGACTACAAATTTTATTTTGGTCCTTCTGACATTGATGACCAATGGAACAAGATGATGAATTATTATATTTTGATCATTATGTCCTATTAGTTATTTGGAAACCTGCTAGTGGTATTTGATCGTTTCAAAAATCAAAATTGAGGTTTTTTTTTTCATTACAAATTAAATTTAAGGTATCTAAATGTTACATTACCCAGAATTAAGGTACTGATGGTGCAAATAAACCCCTAATCCTAATGCCCGAGGAACTTTACCAACAAGCTAAAGAATTAATTTGGTGGCCTCTACAATTTGCATGATCAGTTTCATTTAGAAATGCTAATAATGCTGCCATTACTATATATTCCATGAATTCATTTTAGGTTAAATTTTGCATAAAATTAACAAACGAAATAACAATGCTTACCGTCAAGAAAGGAAAAAATACCTTGACAAAATAATTACTTTTACATCTTGTCCTAAGGAGTAATACTAGTATATACTTTAAAGTACTTAGTTTTTTTTTTTTAAATATTATTAAAGTACTTACTACTTATTTAAGAAAGAAAAAGGATAATTAGTTGAGATAAATGATATTAGTCAAATAACCAGATGTTTTGGTATAAAATGATAATTTAATTTTCTTAGTCATAGTGTAAAGACTTACGAGATTTATGGAAGAAGGATGTAGATAAATAAACCCTTACTACTCTCTCAGTCAGAAAAAATCATTAAGGCAAGTTAATGAATTGTCTTTAATATTTTTATGCATAGTCGAGTTAACGATGAAATTAATGTGTTAATATCAAATTTCATTTAGTATATTATAATATTTTTTTACTTATTTTTACCTTTCTTAAATGAAAAATTTTCTATCGGTGAACACAAAAATTTAAGAATTTTTTCAAAGTAAATTAAGGAGAGAAAATAGATTCGGTAGTAAAAATAGTAATCAAATATTTTATGAAAATCTTTTAAAAAATATATATTCCACCAAAATAATATTTATTTATTTATAAATAAATAAAAATAACACTGAATTACTAGTTCCAATTCCACACATATATCATTTTCAGATGTTAACAACAAGAATACTCCGTTTCCCAAATTGTCTTATCTTAGATGGAACAAACAAAGGTTAGTGGGGGCTTATTTGTCATAACATTGTCCTGCATCAGATTCGCTTCACTATTAGCTTATGCAATCGATAAAAATAAATAAATAAATCTTAAAGATAATAGTCCATTAATCTTTTTTTTTTTTTATATTAATTGTTATAAGAGATTTGTTACACGGTTGTTTGTTTCAAATAATTTATTTTCCGGAAAGTTAAATTTCCGAAAAATATATTTTGCAGCAAAGTTATTTTTCAATAGTATGAAATAAATATGGTTTTGTTAGTTTTTTAACTCTCATAAAGTTGAATTATTTGATAAAAAAGGAATATTAAAATATTTTAAATATTCCTAAAATAAATATTTTTAAATATAAAATTAAGTATAAAATAGAAATTTTCTACAATTATACTAAGAAAGTGCATTTCCTTCGCTTAAAGATAGGAAATTACTTCCTGTGTGAGAGGAAAATTAAATTTCTCAATTTCCAAAAACTTCTTCAAACAAATTTCATAAGAATTTAGCTATTTCGTGGAAACTTTCTCTGCTCATTTACCCCAAATACTTAAATTATAGAGTTGGAGACTGTCCATTCTAACTAATAATGTAATTTTTATTTTTATTTTATTCGTAAATTTTATCAAATAAGGAAATGGATTTTCTATTTTATTTTAATATTAATTAGATTTTACAATTTTTAATAATTTTTCTTTTTCTTATAAAGATAATGTAGTGAATCTGTTAAATAATTTATTTCAATTAAAGTATTTTAATTAATTTTTTAAATAATAAAAAAAAAAAAGCAAAATGAAACACTTAACATTGGGAGACATAGAGAGTAACAATTTTTTTTCCTTAAAAAAAAAATCATTTTAATTAATCAACTTCAAAGCATTTCTACACTATTAGGGAAAGGATTTCACCCAAGTATGCTCATTCTCATCACTACTAAAAACTGACTTTGATATAGAAATGGTTTTAAACTAAACAAGGCGTAAGGTATTGTTTGGTTCAAAACACACTTATATGCAAATATATTTCCGATAAAGTTTAATTTCTTTACAGTCATGGGCTGAGTTCAAAATACTATATTCTCCTCCATTTTCCTTTGAATTCTATTTTTCCTCCAATCAAACACTTATTCTATCTATTTCATAGAAGTTCAACTTTCCTTCCAATTTATCCCTAACCAAACACAAAGGAACAATAAAAATTATCATTCCATAGATATATATATTTTGATAGGTAACAATTTAGAATTAATTTTCTTTTTCCAAGATATTATAATAATAATAATAACATTGGTATAAAAGCATAAGATTCAAAGTTTTAGAATGTATTCAAAGCTATAAAAATTGGAATTTACGTGTTGTGCTTTTACACAATTTCCTAGTGGAGTCAAGTTTTGTTTTGTTTTGTTAGCCGCCTACTTATATTGCAAAAATAATAAAGAACTAGTATTAATTTGCTCATTATAATAAGTATTTGGTACGAGTGATTCGACATTTTTATTCTTTAAGTAAGAGTATCATTATGAATGAAAAAAATAATTGTTAAAAGCATTTTACCTCTAAGTGGATCGATCCGATGCGAGCAATATTAGTACTAGCCTAGTGGACTAGGAATACATGTGATTTAATAAAAAAATTAAATAAAAAAATAAAATCTGATAGTTGAACAATAGAAAAAATATATACTAATATTATAAACACCATTAAAAATAAGTTTAATTGAAAATAATAATGTTGATAAAATCAATAGGATGATGAGACAATGATTAAAAAGTAAGGTTATATATGATTTGAGTGGAACATTGATAAAAATTCATTTGCTTTTTCTGGAAACAATAGAAACTAAGAAAGGAAAAACAAAAGCAATGGAAAGGATAAGTCATTAATTAGCACAAGGAGCATATAAATTTTAAATTAAGAAAAAACTAGACCCTTATTTAAATCAGCACACTCAAGGGTATTAAGATTATTTCCATATTCCACTTGCCAAGTTGTAAAAATATTTTTATAAACTCAATAAATCAATCAATAATCTGGATTAAATTAATGATATGAGCACTCCAATTCATAAAGTATCCCAAAAAATATACTATATAAAATTAATAAATTAGAGAACAAAAATACATAGCACATGGAGTGAGAGAGAGATCGGCATTAATCAATAAATAAAAAAGGGAGACATTTATGAAACTTAAAGATAAAATAAAAAATAAGTGTAAGCCTCCTCTTAGTTTGAGATTTGACAATAGGTAAGGTTGCCCCAAGCTCAATTTGGGGATAAGGTCGCTCTTAATTTAGGGGGAGGTCGCCTGCATCTTGGCAAGGGAAGAGATCTTCCTTGCCACCTCGACTTCCTTACCAGGTCAGGCCGTTGAACCCGGAAAATCTAAGAGCCTCTTGGGTCCCGAGATTTAAGGGGCACATTGAATCCTATTAGGCGCGGAATTTTCAGGATTTCACCATCTTTGACTCTCTATAAAAGGGATTGTCTGTTACCAGTCAAGGCTAATCATATTTTTTAAACTTTCAATAAGCTTGCGGGATGGAAAGAGAAATGTCTCTCCCATGCTTGAAAAGAAGTCTTGATAAAGTCAGTAGTCTATGTTATTCCAAATTACACCTTCTCCTGTTTCAAAGTTCCAAAGTCTTTGATGGATGAACTTAACAAGATGACTGCAAATTTTTGGTGGGGTAAATTGTCATGACCCAACCCGAGACCGTGATTGGCGTGTAACTATACTGGAGCCCAACTGCCACAAGCCTTCAAAATAATCCAACTAACTGCTTTCGTTAACTGCTTAGATCCAAATCCACTGGTCTAAAATGGTTAACCGAAGTTGACTAAATAGTTAGTTAGGTGGTCTAATTTATATATCATATCAAATCTCAATCAATATCTAAAGTGAGATTTCACAAACTGCCTTACTTTTGCACATAATGTCCTCGTTATGATACACACACAAACCTCACCAGGCGATGCACTACATTTTCGGCTAGTAATTGGTTCTGATATCATTATTGTCATAGCCCAACCCAAGGGCTGCTAACATCATACAGCTATACCGGAGTTTGACTGCACAAGCCTCCAAAATGATCCACCTAATTGCCTTCATCAACTACTTAGACCCAAATTCACTAGCCTAAAATGGTTAACCCAAGTTGACTAAGTAGTTAGGTGGTCTAACTTATATATCATATCAAATCTCAATTAGTATCCGACGTAGGATTTCACAAAATTTTCCCCTTTTGCGCACAACGTCCTTGTTGTGACATAACATAAACCTCACCAGGAGATGTACCACACTCATTGCCTGGTGATTGGCTTCGATACCATAATTACCACGACCCAACCCGAGGTTGCAACCAGCGTGCAGCTATACTAGAGTCTGACCGCACAAGCTCTGATACCATTATTGTCACGACCCAACTAGGGGGCCGCGAATGGCGTGCAACTATACCAGAATCTGATAGCACAAGTCTCCAAAATGATTCGCCTAACTGCCTTTGTCAACTACTTAGACCTAAATCTACTGGCCTAAAATGATTAACCCAAGTTAACTAAATAGTTAAGTGATCTAACTTATATATTATATCAAACCTCAATCAATATATGATGTGAAATTTCACATAAATGAAATAAGAAAAGGCATATAAGGTGGGTTTCATGGAACAAAGCATGTTAACACAATATGGGTGGTGGTTTAGGTTTTCAAGACTAAGAGGCACAAAATTTAGCACTTCGAGCAAAGAAAGGATGGAGAATTCTTTCTAATCCACACTCTCCTTTGGCTAGAGTACTGAAAGGTAAATACTGCCTTTATTCATCTTTTTTAAAAACTAAGGCAGGTAATATATCATCATAGAGATGGAAAAGTATCATAAAAAGGGTGGAAGTGCTTGAGAAAGGCTTTCATTGACATGTAAAATCAATGAGGTATATCTCATATTTTGAAAATTCATGGATACCGAATCTCTTCCCATTCAAACCATGCAGAATTGATGGGATTGATACTTCTCACCTTTGGGTAAAGGACCTCATAGATCATGAGAATGGAAGATGGAAAGCTAATGTTTTTTTTAACCAATTCCAAATGACAGATGCTCTCTGAATTTTAAGTATTCTAATAGTTAGCCCCACAGCTGAAGATAAAAAGCTTGGCATTACATAAAAAATGGGATATATTCTACGAAATCTGGGTATCGTAAAGCTATTAATATGAATAGCCCAGAGGTAGTTCCTTAATTGAAGCTAAACATGATTGAATGGAACTAGTGAGAATCAAAATTATAGACTGAATGGTCGTTGTTATTTATGGCAGAATGAGTATTTATAGTGGCTTGGTGTATAGTGTCTCTACACTGGAAGGTATGACCTGAGTACTGTAGGCTCACTGTTGGGAGGTATAGGTTATGTCCACGTAGGGAGCTCTGATGGTGCTACGTGGGTGGTTAAGTGAGGGTTGAGGTCCAAGGTTGATGTCCTTGGTTGAGGTAGAGGTAACTGGGGGTAGAGGTAGAGGTCTAAGACTAAGGCTAGCTCCGGACAACTCCCTCTTGAGACCCCTAAGTAGGTCCTCTTTTGGGGAGGTTGCTTACAAATGTCCTCGCTTAAGTGTCAAGTCATTTCATATCTTGGCAATTAATACGTAAAATAAAAAACTATCTTTGCATAACATAGTCCCTCTCTTACAATGTCTTATAGAAGTACTGGTCACCTCTTATAGGATTTTGATGCTTACAACCTTTTATAAAGTGGTATTATTAAACCATGTTGAAGAACTCTTCTGTAGCAACCTCTATCTGATACTTGGTTAACAAAAATTACTATAATAAGACATATAAATCCCTTTCTAAATGCCAAGCCATTTCATGTTTTGGCCCTCATTAACTTTGAGCATGTCGCCTTTTAGATTTGATAACATCTACTGAGTCGCAAGCTTTGAGCATTATAGTGAGCATGTCAATTTAAGAACAAGGTGATGAGATCTTTTTATAGCCTAAGCACTTAAGGACCTAGGTCACTCAAATGAGTTTTTTTTTTATAGCCTTAACGCTTGTGTCAAAAGAGGTATGCTTTAACACTTGAGGACCGAGGTCGCTCAAAGGAGGTCTGCCTTAGCACTTGAGGACCGAGGTTGCTCAAAGGAGGTATGTTTATAGCCTTCTCACTTGAGGACCGAGGTCGCTCAAGGGAGGTCTGCCTTAGCACTTGACTCAAGGGAGGTCTCTCTTAGCACTTGACTCAAGGGAGGTATGTTTATAGCCTTAGCACTTAAGGATCGAGGTCCCTCAAGGGAGGTTTGCATTAGCACTTAAGGACCAAGGTCGCTCAAGAGAGGTCTGTTTATAGGTTCGGAGAAATAATTATCATAAATTAGGTCTTAATTAATTATAGTCTACCTTAATAGCTGAAATACAAAGTGCTTCAATGGCTTTGACTCTTATAAGTGACACTTTAGAGGTTGCGACACTCTAGAGGTCTCCGTTTTGAGCTACCTTCTCCATCTCTACCTTCCAGGCTCTACATTTATCAGTATTGTGTCTTTTTATTTTGTGGTAAGCACAGTAAAAGCTTTTCCTTTTTCTCCCTGGTGATCATCTCTACCATCATCATTGTGGTCATCGCTGTCCTGACATGCTCTTCTTCGACCTCGAGGGGACCTATCCTCCTTTCTCTCATGATCTCGTATAGACAATTATTGTGACCTCCCTTTTGAAGAGGAGCCATAATTGTTGCCTCTTGGACCTGACACCCTTGAAATTCTTCATTGGTTATCCATATTTACATACTTGTCTGCCCTGTTTAATAGACCTTGGAGCGAGGCTAGCTCATCCAATGATAGTGAGTCAGTTAGCGCCTGAAATAGACAATTGGATTGCATGATTTGCACCGCCAACTGGACATTCAAATTCTTCACTTGGAAAATCACTACTGTAAATCTCTCTATAAACTTATCAAGGTGCTCACCATCTTTCCTTACAACCAGCTTCAAGTTTAAAACTTCCTTTTTCTTAGGGATATTCACCCTAAATTCTGATACCATCTTGTTTACCAACTCTCTAAAGTTGGAGATGCTACGGTCGAGCAGCTTGTGAAGCCATTCATCAACATCTTTGGATAAAGTCTCCGAAAAATGCTTGCACATTAAGGCATCAGTTGCACCCCTTGCTATCATGAAGTCATGATAATTTCTAACATGACTTCGAGGGTTTCCTTTACCCAAATAAATGGTCTTCAAATTGGGCACCTTCCACCAACTAGGGGTTGGCTCCATCTCCACACCGAGAATAAAAGGAGAGGTAGTTCTCGGAATGTCTCTTCGAGTTCATCCTTACCCTATATATTTCTCACCCATTGCTCCACCTTGAATCTTAACTCCTATTTACCCCAGTGGGATCGCTCAAAGGGGTCTTTCTCCTCAGAGGTCGCTTAAGGGAGGTCTTTCTCTTGAGAGGTCGCTCAATCGCATGCTCAATTGGTGGTGGTGACCTTGGTTTGGGGATTGATGATGATGGAGGGGTAACAAGACTAGCATTTTGCTGCAAGAAGTGGCTAAATAAGCTAAACATCCATTCTCATGAGAGAGGAGGGATCATGGTTGAGGTAGTTGGAATGACAGAGGTATTTTATGAATGAGCAAGGCTACATCTCTCGCGTCTCGAATTCGAGATCTATAGAAACACGTTAACGTGATTTAAAACATGTTAACGTGATTAAATCACGTTAACGTGTTTCTATAGATCTCGAATTCGAGACGCGAGAGGAAAAAAATTATCCTTTATGAATAAGATGTAGGTGGATATTGGTAGTAAGGCTGAGCTATAGGCATAGATGGATTGAATGTAGGTAAGATAGGCAGTCTCCCCGAGAGGAATGATGCATAATAAATTACTGCTAAAAAAAAAAAATCAATAGGCAAACAAAATAGTGGAAAGTTTTTGGGACCCACCATCCTTTTGTAGGGTCTTCTTTATTATACACTAATATTATACAATATATATTCATATATCTATTTACAAAACAAAATACAGACCCTACTTATAAGTTAACTTCCCTTTGAAGGTCAATTCCATCCTCTTTCTTTTTCTATCTTAAGTAAGGGAGTAACTAGGTTTGAAATACTACAGATCTAATCTGAAATTCAAACTAAAATTGTATTTGTATTGGAATTTTGAAATATTGACTAAAATGCATTTTATAAAATTTTGAAATATAAAATATGAAATGGAATCCTATAATAAAATTTTGAATTCCAATTCATATACCAAAATTTTATTTTTATATTTATTAGATTATCATATATATATATATATATATGTGTGTGTGTGTGTGTGTCAAGATATAGATATAGAAATTCAAATAATTACATGAGATGAAAAATATTTATATGCTTTTACATTATGAATCGCATTTATTTATTATTAGCAACTTACTTTTAAAACATTTTAAAAAAAAGTATATTATTTTATCGATTTGTTTAGTAATTCTAAAATTTAAAATTTTAATTTGCTGATTTATTTTTTATTATATTTTAATTTTGGTGGGCATGAAAAATATATTTAAATAAAAGGAATATTGAAATTTATGTTTTCTAATATCAAATATATTTTATATACAACGCAAAAATTTGAAATTACCGATTATTAAACACCAAATTGAATTTCAACGAAATGATATAGAATGAAAATTTTAAATCCAAATAGTATTCGGAATAGGATGAAATTTCTATTAACAAAATAATTACAAAATATTTTGAAATGGAATTTGAAGGGGAAAAATAATATTCCATACGGGCCGAATTAGGTCCCTAATCTTAAGATTTTCCTTTTGTTTTTTTTTTAATAATTATTTAAGCCAATTTTTATAGTTTACAACATCGCCAAAAAAAAAAAATAAATAAAAAAATAAAAAGAAGTAAATATAGTAACACCTTCTCTCTTTCTACAGAGTAAAGGCTGTTTCAGTTTCTTCTCAATATCTATGATGCTCCGACTTGTGGGTTCTATGGTACTGGTGTTTCTTTAAACGGATAAAATAAGAAGAAGAAGAAGAAGAAGAAGAAGATGGGTTCTTGTGTTTCTTCTGTTCATAAGGGCACATCAGACTCTGCTATGAAACTAGGACTTTCTATTGGGTCTAAAAAAGACAATCATGTGACTCCGGAATCACCCATCAAAGATAATAATAAAGACGTTAATGGCGACTTCCCTCAAATCAAGACTTTTCAGGATTATGGTATGCTATTAACCTTTGTTAGTTTTTGATTTCTTCATTCAATTATTGAATAGCTGTTTTTGGGTTGTTGTTAATACTATAAAAGTCTTTAGATTTTTGAGTCTGTTGACTGTTTTTGATTATGTGCGATCTGATTTTAGTTGCTGTAACTGGTGGGGTTTGTTGTCGGACTTGCTTTTGCTTTTGATGTATGCCCATATGCTTTAAACATATCAGCAAAACTTTTTTAATCATATATGATGATTTCTTTTTTGTTAATATCTTTTTAAGAATATATTGGTTAGTGCTTGAGCTTCTGTGGATTTTGTGTAGTTGGTTAAAGATTTGCCTGTAGTTGTATTGATTATGGTGATTTGCTTGTCTAGTTCTTTTCTCTTGAAACTGGTCAAATTAGTTATGGTTTTTATGTTTTTTGAATTATACGTTTTTTTTATCTTTCAACCCTTTGTTATTTTTTCGTCCCTTAATTTAAGGGAATTTAAACACCAATTTAGTATATCTTGATTGATTTATATTTTTGAGTCTTTTTTACGTTTTGATATTTGAAGAATTATTTAGTACCTAATCTTATAAAATAAAGCAAATACGTGAAAATAGGATATGACTGCCATATGAGATTGCTATATCTTGAAATTGCAGAATATA
>CATIWJ010116212.1:0-16404 GCA_949640765.1 Croton laevigatus | reverse complement strand
TGAAATAGCTTCTTGAGTATTCAGCTATATTGTTTGTTACCAATGGTATGCTTTCACATGACTGACATTTAAGAACTTATCAAAGAGTCTCACTGGAAAATTTTTCTGATTGTTTATTTTTCTTTCAGCTAGAGCTTATAGTTCCATGCATGGAGTCAATTTGATCAATGGTCATTTGGGAATGGAACTATTTACATGTGAGATATACTTTTATTGCTCAGTGTTTCTTAGATGATAGTTTGGTGAAACGATTACAATGTGTGCCGAGCTGACTACTGTGTTGTTTTGGCCAGTTCTGAAATTTGGGATTTAAGGTGTTAAATATCTGCTTGCAAGTGCATAAATATTCGATTTTTTGTGAAAAAGTTATATGGGATAAGATTTTTGTAAATATTAAATAAACTGTAAATTTGACATGAAGAATAAGATACATCAATGTAATCTTCAGTAGATACATTTTTTAAATTTGCAACTGTTCTCTTGTTGGTCCATCTTGCAGTTAATAAACATGTTAACATGCTACTTTGTAATCTTTTGAAATTTGAAGTTAATATATTATGATTCTTACTATTTTGTTGTGAAGTTGTGATCACCAAAATTATAGCATGTTCATGTAACATTGTAAAAGATTATTTGCAAAAAGATATTTTTTATTTGCTTTATTTAATCTCACTTTATTTTTCAAGATGTGCGTCTAGGAAGTTTTATGCTTGTTTGATGGAAACTGACACACTTTTGGTAATGTCTTACATATTTTGGCTTTGATGCATGGTGAGGTTAGAATAAGTCACTAGTTCCATTTTTTAAATTGTTTTTCAAACAAGAGTATGCTTTGCAATTCTATACATGTTTAGATTTGTTTGGATTGCTATGCAGTTCCAATATAGCAAGTGAACTACATTTGGCCTCCAATGCTAACTGTTCCTTTTGGAGCAGAAGGCCATAGGAATGAGCTCATTGAGATTTCAATGGCCGAGCTTTTTTGGTGATCTTCAGGACAAGAATGATTTGCTAAGGGCAAGTTGTGAAATGATCAGTTTGCTCCTATCAATTACATTATTTTCCTCAGATATTTTTACATCCAATTTGCCCCATAATTTGCTGCAGTTCAGAAGAACAAGAGGAAATACGGCACTGTGCATTGTGAATAAAAGTATATCAGTATTAGAAGATATAGTCATTGACAATGAAGAACAGCTTGAAGGCATACTTACTGAATCATCAAGTGATGATGAAGTATTACACTATTACTTTGCTCTCATTTGATTCTGTTGATGAGCTTCAATTTGTCTTCTTGTTGTTTTTTCATGTTCAAATTGTCTACTAACTATTATAATCAGGCCAACTATCAAAACCTTAATCTGGCTAACCAAGAGATGAAAGGAGAGACCGTGGCAGATCGATTTAAGGAAGCTTTAACTACTGCATCTTTCAGCAATTAAAGGCCTCTTGGAGCTTAAGTAAAACTAAAAATGAGATTGTGTTTTGTTCTCTGGTGTCCTTGCAATGCTACACAAAGGCTTTTAATACTATGCAAAGATGTTCTTTAGTGGAGAAATCGAGGGCAAAGCCCCAAGAGAGAATGAGTACTCTAAGCAAAGTGTGTGCATTTTTTCATTGATTTTCAGTTTAGTACTTGCTGAATTCATATTCACATCACGGATAACTTTTGTTGTAGGCTCTAAAGGCCAGCATCTATGGTGTTGAATCTATGTTGAAAGAATGTAATATTTCAATTAGTAATAAGTTCACCCAATTGGAAGGCCGTGTTCCCATGTTGAATTTCCCATGTTCTGATATTTGCACTTTGTATTCATGTTGTCCCTTATATTAAGCATAATTACTAATCTTTAAGTTTCCAATTTATTTTACTGGTAGAAATGTCACATCCCAAAGACTGGGTAAGTGAATTTGAAATCTAAGTCATCATTTGGCTTATTGCGATGGTTCAACAAAGAGTTAATAGCTAGAGTTTGTGTTGGATATAAAAAGAAGAAGAGAGATTTGGGCTAAAAATAGAGTTGGGCCTAATTTTGTTAACGGGCCTTGGACTTAAAAAAAAGAAAGAGAAAGAGAATGGGTTAAGAAGAAAGAAAGGAAGAGAAATAATTGGGCTAGAAAATCCAAGGCCATAAACCCCAGCGCAACCCATTAATTTATGTATAAAAGGAGAGAAATGTGTAGAAAACACTTCATTTTCCCCATTTTTCTCCTTCTTAGCCGCCACCTTCTCTCCCTTTCTCTCAAATTCTCTCTTCTCTTCATCTTTAACATCTTCATCTTTTTTCCTCTTCACCTTAAGCCTTAGCAAGATCAACGAAGCTATTTTCAAGCTAAATCAAGCTTAAAGAAGGTGGTAGAAGCTTAAATAAGGTATGAATTTTGAAACCCTAGTTTAATGAGTGATGGAAAAATGTCTAAGGTTATAATTGTTCATAAGGGATTTAGTTGGTTAATGGCAGAAATAAGTTAAAAATAGAGTTAGAAGTAGAAAGAAGAGAGTATTGTTAAAGAAGAGTTAATGAAAAGTTAGGGTTCTTGATAAAGTTGTGTTTTGTAGGAGATAGTGAAGAGGGAACTAAAGCTAAGGGAAAGGAGGTAACTTAGACCTTGTGGAAGCTCTAAATATTAAGGTTTGGTGCTTTAAACCGATAACTTATGTTTTCTTGAATTTGATTTTAATTTTGAAGTTTGATTGAATTGATTTTGGATTTTGAGAGTCATTAAGTGCTATGTATGAAGGAAATGGGTTGTTTTCAACATTTTCAAAGGTTTATGTTTAAAAACAAGAGTTTTGCATATGTTAACTTTTGTTGTCCAAATTCAACCCGATTTTTCTCATTGAAAACGATGTTACTTGAAAAAGTCATAAAAGACATTTTTGTAGCCATGGATGTTATCTTTCCAATGCATTTTGAATCACCCCAATTAAATTTGTAAAACAAAAGTTATGGCCAAAATAGTAAGAGATGCGCAGTATGGAAATCAGAGGATCGTAGGCTCTGGAAGTGTTGCAACTCCTATGTCGCGCTCGTGACCTAAGCTCATTTTTGCCCAAAATTGTTTTTCTCAGCTGTCTTGTTCACGACATATTTGCTAGGGACCGTCTCGCTCGCGACAGTAGTGTCTCGCGCGCGGTGGAACCCAAAAATACTGTTTTTCACCTGAATTAAACCCATTTGATTTTGTTTAATGGTTTTGAAACATCAAGAAAAGCATTATATGTTGTTAATGACACATGAAAATGGAAATGTGAGACAAATAGACATATGTTAAGCTATGCAAATGTGAAATGAAATGAAAATGTGATTGAAACGTTAAATGCTCCTCGTGGCTAGGATTGGAACCCTTGAACTAAGATGAACCTGTAGATGTGCTTTGTGTTCAGGCATAAAATGAGTTGATATTTGCTAGGGTAAAAGTAAATAAATTATAAATTAACAATTGATCGAAGTAGATTAAAAGGTACTCGGAATAGTAGAAACAATTTAGAAAGAAATAAAACAATAAGTTAAATAATAAATAATCATTGCGTCATAAACAAAATTAAAAGGAATAAATAAGAAATAAAATAAATAATGAGAAGAGGTGAGGGAATGAACATAATTAAATAATAGGAATATTAAAAAGGTTTATTAATAACTGAGATAAGAAATTAATTAAATGTAAATGGATGAAATAGATAGCAAAGGGAACTAGTCAGCATTCGGATACGTAAGAAGAAGCATATGGCAGGCATGACATTGAATCAGGTTTGATACTTTACCCTACTCTATAATGTGCAAACCTATGTAATGTGATTATATGAATTGAAATACGATGATGACATGATTGCTTCTTATTGTCGAACATGTTGATGTGATTTGGATGATTATTATTTGTATTTATTAGTGTCAACTGAGCTTATCGTTTAGCAAGTTAGTTTCTATTAACTTGTAGGTTTAATGCTCGAGATAAGAGATCGGACTAGAAGATTTGCAATTGAATACCTAGAAGATTTAGAGTAGTATGGCATATACTGTAAAATGTGAAATTACATATAGTATTGTAAAAAGAAGTTTTGTACTGAACTGTAATAATGTAAATAAATAAAATTTTTATGTTCTGCATACCGTTGAACGACGCGTGTAGCTCTCTTGTAGGTCTACTTCGGTGGGATATAAAAGGTGTTGCAAGAAATAATTCAAGTTATGCTAGTAATGAAACATACTTTTGAAATGTGTAAAACTCATAATATATAAATAATATATTTTAATTATTTTTAGTTTTATTTTTACATTTTTAAATTTATTATAAATATATTTTAATTCAAATTTTTAAATTAGAATACATTTAAAAATATACCATTACTGGTCATTTTACATAATAGCAGTAACAGCTTACTATATTTTTGCCAAATACATATTGTTCATCAGCTACCAGTTATCTGCAACAACTACCAGCCACAAGTTATCCACAACAGCTATCAGCTGTCTCTAATCCAAACAGACGTATGAAGAACATTAAGAATTTATTATTTATTTATTTTTTAAAATAATATTTTTTAATGATAGTTGGTTATCTTTCAATTTCGCAATAATTGGAAAAATAAAAAAAGAAGAAGCTCAGTTGCTCAATTGCACGCAAACAAAGTTTGTTAAATATACATTGTACAACCTTTTTTTTATTAAGGAAATATTGTAAGTGAAAGCTGTTTCTATAAATAACTGTTTTTTGGTCTATGCATCACAGTTTCATCAAACAACACTGAAGCACTAATCTAACCCACTCAATGTCTTTCCACTCCTTCCATCTCCTCTCTTCCCTTCCTTCTTCTTTCTCTTCTATTCGTCGTCCTTCGACACTTTTCGCTCGTGGTAAGTTTTCAGTTTTCCTTTTACCTAATTAAACGCTTAAATAAAGTGTTGCAAACTGTTAATTAACTGAAAAGTACTTTTAGATGGTTCCTTTATGAAATTCCAACTAATCCCGTTTACTAAAACAGTTTAGTGCAGCTATAGTCGTTCAGATATTTTCATCCCGTACTAATTCATGTGCAAATGTTTTAAATTAACTATACCCTAATACTAAATCACATCCAATGGTTTTCCTTGTAAAAGATTTATTTTTTTTATTACAAATTTTATGAAGAATTATTTTATATTATTTATTTTCATAAACATATTTATTTTTTACTCACACACCCAGGAAGTTAATACTTGACTTCATCCCATTTCGAACCAGCATAGGTGAGGGAAAAATGTCATGACTATCTGTGTTAACTGCTCCCTTAAGCATATTCAATATATAATATAAATTTAATTCAATCAAAATTTTAAAATTGAGATCTACTTAGGTATAATTTTGTAATCTATGAATGATTCCGCAGTTTAAATTACTACCTTCGTATTTTATGATTCTTTATATTTCCATTTTTAGGTGTATTTTTTTGTTCTTTATATTTCCATTTATAGTAAGTTTTGTAATTATTTATTATTAATTTTTTTATTGGTATTAGTGAAAAAGTAAGTTTTTAGAAGATTAGTAATTATTTATTATTATTTATGTATTAGTATTGGTGAAAAGTTGATTTGTGTTGGTATTGATAAAAAGTAAATATAAAGAATCAAAAAATATGAAAGTGATAAACACTTTAGTTGGATTCAAAATCTATGCCTCGGGTGAAGTTATTTAAATTATTTTTTTTTGAGAGAACTAAATTTTTATGCATAAATTGCCAATGAAAATACATTTTTTTTTTCCTTTTTACATCATAGACCAATAAATTTATCCCATATATATATATATATATATATATATATATATATATAATCATGTTTTCATTTTGAAAAATAATAAGAAGGGATCCAGAATAAAATTAAGAAGATGAATTTCACATAAACGGTGGTATCTTAATTTATTTATCTACATGCAGGAGGCGCTCGGTTGTACGGGTTAAAATGCCAACGGGAAAACTTCCGTTATCGCCCAAAATGTGGTGATTTATCCCTCACTTCCAGTGATGGTAGGATTCATTTAAATATGTTTTCATCCATTATATTTATTGTGTAAATTCATAATCAACTATTTAGTTTATATTTCATGTGAAAATCCTTAATTTTGTAGTGCATATAGCTAGGGTAAAAATTTTGCAATACACATTCATACACGAAACCTACGTAAGTTATTTAAATCCAAATCAATATGATTTTATGATTACAAATGCAAAACCAGTTTAAACACACATAAAATTAATGGAAATTTGCTAATTAGTCCATAATTTTTGTTATTATTATCATTTTGCCACTAAATTTTGGCAATATTGCACTTACATTCTTGACGTTTGGTTAATTTACTATTTAGTTTCTAATGTTTGATCATAATTACTATTTAGTCCATATAGTCTGGTCGATATTACTATTTAGTCACTAAATTTTAGCAAGATTCTTAAAATATTCTTAAAGAATCTGATGGAATTGAAAGTCTCAAGTATGATTAGTTTGACTAATGCCTGATGAAGGCCTTGTATAGAGAGTCCTAGGTGGTCCCACCTGTAAAACCCTTACTTTTTATGAGATTTAAGTTTAGGGGCAAAATGGCAATTTTGCGCCTTATGGGTAAAATGGTCATTTTGCACCATTTTTATTTTGTTTTGATATAATTTGATAATTTGCATGTCCGTTCGATACTCAGGACGACAAGACAATCGTTTTGAGTATAATATTGCATGTTTTTTATTTCGGGTAATTTTGTTATTTATTTGTATTTTTGGTGTTTTATAAATTAAAATATTTTATTGATTTATATTAATTAGAAATCTGTAATTAATTCAATTGTGGCATTATTTTTATAGCCCTAACACATGAGAGCCTAGTTCACTCAATGGTAGCATTAATTTTATAACCCTAGCACATGAGGACCTAGGTCGCTAAATGGCAACTTTTCTGTATTACATCCCGTGGCATAAAAAGCAAGTTACTTATGCGATGCTCTGATTTATCTGTTAAAAGAAACAATTATCATTAGTCAAGTGTAAATTAAACATAATGTATTTCAATAGTTTTTTTACCAAAAGTATTGGTTAGAAAATAATAGCATTCAGGCAGATGTAGCTCTTTTCAATGCCCGGTCCCATTACTTAATGTATAGTACCCTAAGGTTCCCTATGACCCCTGGTGCCTCCATCTCTATTATCTCGCAAGGTTCCCTTTTTATGAGGTTGCTTATCTATGGAATCACCTTTTGCTCTGTTTCCTTGAACCTTGTAATTGTCAACGAAACTTTTGAGGTCTCCGTTTTGAGACATCCTCTCTATTTCTGCGTTCAAAGCCATACACTTGTAATCATCACCTTTTGCACTTGACGCCTTTGATATTCTTTGTTATATATCCACCCTTACATACTTGTTTGCCCTATTTAATATATCCTGAATTGAGGTAGGCTCATCCAATGATAGTGAGTCAGTTAGCTCCTAAGATTGACAATTGGATTGCATGATCTACACCACCAACTAGACATTCAGATCCTTTACTTAGATAGCCATTGCCTTGAATCTTTCTAAAAACTTGTCAAGGTGCTCACCATCCCCTCTCACTATTAACTTCAAATTTGAAGACCGTTTCTTCTCAGGGATGTTTACCCTAAATTCCAAGATCATCTTATCTACCAACTTTCTAAAACTGGAAATGCTACGGCTGTGCAACTTGTGGAACCTCTCATTAGAATCTTCAGACAAAGTCATTAAAAAATGCTTGCATATGAGTGTATTAGTTGCCCCTTTGGCCACCATGAAGTCACTCTAGCTCCTTATAACTCATGGAATTTCCCTTTCCAGAGAAAACTGATTTAAAATTGGCCCAACAACTTGGCCAATGGAAAGGTCATACAGGTGACCTCCCCTTGGCTTGGACAAGGGCGACCTCCTCTGACTCGGTCATGGGCAACCCCTCCCCTTAACTTAATGAGGGTGACCTCTCTCCTTGGAGGGTCTCATATATGGAGAAGGATTATTATAGGTAGAGGTGGAGGTAAAGGTAACCTAAGCGCGACCTCTACTTGGTTATGCAACCACCATTAAGGAGAGAAACCTCTCTCCAAAGGCTACTTCTAGACAACATCTCTTTTAGCACCTCTTGGGAGGTCACCTTTTGGGGAGGTGGCTTTAAAAACTAGATGGAATGCCAAAGATTAGTAACTAAATATTAATATTGTCAAAATCTGGTGACTAAATATTAATTATGACCGAATATTATAATGACTAAATAGTAAATTTTCAAAATTTAATTTTGATAGATTTTACATTCCAATTTTAAACTTTTATGAATTCAAAATACAAAAAAATGTTATTAATTTAGATAAGCTCTGATTGAAATATTTAGATCAGAAGATTATTTTTGAGATTTTCATATTTTGAAACTCATTCATAACTTTCCTATTATTAGCAGGCTATAAAGTAAATAAACACTAGAGATTAGCGATGAATATTTGAGAACAATTAATATAGTAATTCTGAAAAAAAACGAAAATGACTATATTTTTCCCAATTTATTTTGTTATGCAATGTTTTGACGTTTGTTTGTTGAATTTTACGATATTATATATGTTCCGATTTCATGAATAGTAGTCCAATGATTCGAAGTAAAATTTGGATTTTAAAAACCTTGACTTATAGTGTAGAGTACGAGTATAAACAGCTTTGTATTAAAACAGATGCAGAAGCTCCATTGATCAAGCAGAACCAGATCCCGGAAGATGATATAGAAGTGCAAGAACTAGAGGTGATTTCAAGACTAGTTTTCTTGTGTTGTATTTGCATCATGTGAAACTGTTTGTCTAAAAATATGGTTTAAAAAAATTGTTAATTAAGGTAACGACATCAAAAGAGATCGCGAAAATTGTTGAAAGCATTAAAATGAAGTTGGAATCCATGGAGGATGGAGAAATAAGCATATCAGCATATGATACGGCTTGGGTTAGCCTCGTGAAAGATATAAATGGAAGTGGAAATCCTCAATTCCCATCTTCTCTTGAATGGATTTCGGATAATCAGTTACCAGATGGTTCATGGGGATATGCTGAAATCTTCACTGCACATGATCGAATTCTCAATACTCTTGCTTGTGTCATTGCTTTAAAATCATGGAATTTACATTCTGATAAGGTTGCCAAAGGTATAATGCCTCATTCAGCATTTTTTTTTTTTTTATGTTCATAAATAAGTGTGATTTTTTGTATTTTCCATTGAGATAAGCTTATGTAATTAGTTGTGTATATGTGCATTTTCAGGCTTGAAATATTTTAAAGACAACTTATGCAAGCTTGAAGATGAGAACGCTGAGCACATGCCTATAGGATTTGAAGTAGCTTTCCCTTCACTTCTAGAGCTTGCAAGAAAATTAAACATTGAAGTTCCTGAGGATTCTTCAGTTTTGCAACAGATCTACGCAAGCAGAAATTTGAAACTCAAAAAGTAAATATAATTTTCAAAACATATAATTTTTTTTTGCATCAATCACCTAGAGATCTAATGAACCGAAATAACACTATGGGATAATGACTTCCTACTTCTCGGAAAAAAAGAAAAAAAAAGAAAGGGTTCGATCACGACTGACTGACTAACTAACCAATTGTAATATGATATCTTTTGCATGTACTTAGTATACTAATTGTGTATGTTATAGGATACCAAAAGACATAATGCACAAAGTGCCAACCACACTACTCCATACCTTGGAAGGAATGGAAGAGCTTGAATGGGATAAGCTTCTGAAATTGCAATGCCAAGATGGTTCATTCTTATTTTCTCCATCCTCCACTGCCTATGCACTCATGCAAACTAAAGATCATAAATGCTTAGCTTATTTAAACAACATTGTCCAAAGATTTGGAGGAGGAGGTAACGTTTTTCCCTTTTTTTTTTTTTTGAAGGAAAAAATTATTTTACTTCCTTTGTAGCTCTAAATTTGCTTCTTTTTTTAAAGTACCAAATGTTTATCCGGTTGATCTATACGAGCACATTTGGGCTGTGGATCGGTTGCAACGCCTTGGAATCTCAAGATTTTTCGAGTCAGAGCTTAAAGAATGTATTAACTATGTTGCAAGGTCAAAATATTAACATATTTTCAAGAACTCAAACTTGTAAAGCTATATACTACTAGTGTTTTGATGGTATTATTTTTAAATTGATTTATTGGATAGATATTGGAGGGAAGATGGTATTTGCTGGGCTAGAAATTCAGAAGTTCATGATATTGACGATACAGCCATGGGTTTCAGAATGCTTAGGTTATATGGCCATGATGTTTCTCCTGGTGATATTAAATATAATTTTTCCTTTACAGTTAATATATACTTTGAAATTAATTATAATATTTATGCATATCTTTTGTTTTCTGATAGATGTGTTCAAGCATTTCAAGAAAGGTGACAACTTCTTCTGCTTCGCTGGGCAATCGACCCAGGCCGTTACGGGAATGTTTAATCTTTATAGAGCTTCTCAGGTTTTGTTTCCTGGAGAAGAGATTCTTGAAGAAGCAAAGGTATTTTCTTCCAATTTCCTAAGAGAAACGCAAGCTGCTAACAAAGTCTTGGATAAATGGATTATAACCAAGGACTTACCGGGAGAGGTATTACTAGAATTAAAATGATAATAATTTTAATTGTCTTATTAATTAGTGTAATTAATTATTTGGGAACTAATAGATTTAAATTTGAATGAATTTAATAGGTTAAATATGCATTAGATGTGCCATGGTATGCTAGTTTACCTAGACTAGAGGCCAGATTTTATATAGAACAGTATGGAGGGGATGATGATACATGGATTGGCAAGACTCTCTACAGGTATATAAATGAAATTTATCTTTTCATTTTAACTTGATTGTTAGATTAGACTAATTATTCTGTTTTAATTACCACAGGATGCCATTAGTGAACAATAACGAGTACTTGGAATTGGCAAAATTTGACTACAACAGATGCCGAGCTTTACATAGAGTAGAATGGAACAATTTGGAAAAGTAAATTAATTATTCCCTAATTAAATAAACTATTAATAGTAAAATTTAAAAATTATCCTAATCATGATTAATTATAAAATGTATTTGATTAAAGGTGGTATGAAGAAAGTAACTTGAGCTTTTTTGGGGTAAGCAAACGAAATGTTCTACTAGCATATTATGTAAGCGCAGCCAGCATTTTTGAGCCTGAGTGCTCAAATGAACGAATTGCTTGGGCCAAGACTAGTGTTTTGCTACGTGCCATTGATGCTTATTTCAATATCAACAACTCCATTGAGGAGAGGGAAGATTTCGTACAACAATTTAAGCAAGGAATTCATGCACCACCACATGAACATGGAAATGGAAGGTATATATATAATATATAGTATATAATAGTAACCTTAATATTGTAATATCTTTATTTTTTAAAAAAATAATAATTTATGATCCATACAGAATTATAAAATTTAAGTAAATAAGTATCCAAATTCATTTTCAACAAAAAAAAAAAATTGATTGAATTTGGTGATTACAGGAAGTCACGCGAAAATGCGAAGGAGGAACTTGTGGGAATTGTACTTAAAACCCTAAACGATATTCCTTTGGACGCAAAGATAGCTTATGGCACAGAAATGAGTTATAGTTTAGGTCATGCTGTAAGTTAATTAATCTAAACACTTAATATTAATGTTAATTAATGATACAATTTGTTATGATTATAATAATTTTCTTTTAATGAAAATAATAATAATAATGACAGTGGGAGAAATGGCTGACAAATTGGGAAAAAGAAGGAGACATACAATGTGGACAATCAGAACTTATTGTGAAAACAATAAATATAATAAGTGGGCATTGGATTTATGAGGAGCTGTTGAACCATGGTGATCCTAAGTATGAAAGATTCTTTGGACTCACTAACAAAATCTGCCATATGCTTGCTCATCTGAGCATAAAAGAGGTGAGTTACAATTTTTTTTTTCCTTTACAATCAATTTGGTCATTTCAGTTAAAAAAAAAGTGTTTAAAATGTTACATAAAATTATCAAATTAATTAATAAAATTACCTTGAAAATTTCCAGAGTCATGATAAGGGGAAATGCACTACTCCAGAAATCGAATCAAACATGCAAGAATTAGCTCAGCTGGTGCTCCAAAATTCTGCTGATGGATTGGATTTCAATATTAAGCAAACATTTCTTACAGTGGCCAAGAGTTTTTATTACACTTCTACTATGGATCCAGGAACTATCGACTATCACATGTCTAAAGTCCTCTTTGAAAAAGTGTTTTAATTTTTTTTTTTTTGTTTCCTGTTTTGATTTTGAAAGACATAATTATTTATAGACAATTATCTATAGTCCTCTTTGAAAAAGTGTATCTAACAATACACTGCAAATTATTTATAGACACAAATTATTTTTCACAAAAAAAATTAAATATTTAAACAATTTTTTTCCTTCGCCGAGGGCAATTCTCAGTCTCGAAAATAATATTTATCCTTAAAATATCCTTAAAATAATATTTCCCAAACTGCCTAAACATTATCTGGCCGCACCTTCTGTCAATGATTTAACGGAAGGTGGACTTCACATATACCTGAGGCATGTGAAGCCTTCCAAATCACTCCTGTAACTCCTAAAAACGTAGCCGTTTATGATTTGGAACAGCTGACCCCACGAGTCCTCTATTTGGCAAATTGTTTGCCAACATAACTAACTAAAAACTTCACCAAGTCAATGAAAAACGCAAAAAATGGCTAAATTAAGGTGTACATGTTTAGCCTCATTGCAAATATGTTATTACCTTTCAATTCATCACAATAAAAAATAAGCAATCGGCTGAAACAATATGCACAGTCCCTAACCCAACTGCAGATTCAAGCAACTCCATTGATTTCTTTTCCCGCTTAATAAATCTTCCATATCCACTGCCACTTTTATGGGTCTGGATAACCTCCAACATTCATCTCCACCATATCCATAAGAGAGAAGCTAAAAGAAAAGAAGAACTAAAACAGAAGGTGCTGATTGATCAACACGTGGAGTAGCTTTGTGACGTTGCGCCGAAGTTGTGTGTGAAGTCCACCTTCCGTTAAATTATCGAGAGAAGGTGCAACTGGTTAACTTTTTGAGTAATTTAGGGAGACTTTTTTATACCATTAATTGTTTTCAGGAGCTAAAAGTCTAAACTAGTGATAATTTAAGGGTAAAAAAATATTATTGTCCGATTCTCGCGCTTTGCGGGAATCCTTATGAACCCTAAAGAATATGGAACACTTATTTAAAGAATAAAAGAATGCACATTTAAAATTTTAAAGCATGAACTTTTTAAATGTTATGAAACTTAATGAATATATCTGTATAAATACAAAAGTTGTACTGTAACCACTAAAAAATTGAAATAGTTACGGAAGGATTTGGTCGCTAATAACGACAGAATAGCCACTCCTAGCTACCGACTCAATGGCCACCGAAATCAATTAATAAACGAACAAAACTTGCCCAAAAATTGCCACCGCAAAGAAAATAGCGACAACAAATGCATCCGTGGCCGTTTTTGGAACCAAGCAATGCTTTACATAAACAAAAGTTATTTCGTCGCAATTTTGCTACGACAACAATGAAAAAATATTTAAAATTTTGGGGGTAATTTTTTAAAGAATAATTTGAAGAAAAACCACGGATAGCAACGAATATTCAGTTCAAAATTTTAAATTGTAGTTCCAGGCAGGATGAAGTGGAGAGTTTTTTGTCAGAAAAAAAAAAAAGACAGGAGAAAAATGTAGAAATAAATAAAACATAGAGAGAAAATTGTAAATTTCCCGAAAAAGCAGGGCAATTGGCTACTGTGTTGATATTAAGCAATTTTAGGACTTGATCAAACAATGCCGGTTGATGTTAAGCGATTTTACGGATTTTCCCAGGCCTTCATATTCCTAATCCTAATTGGATGCTGATACTCTAAATTACCTGTATATATAAGACAACGTTCGTTCGTAATTTTTAAAAGAATAAACCGAGTTTTAGCAAAACAGCAGAAGAAGTTTCAGGTTTGTGCTTTCTAATAAACTTTAGTTTCATGCATCTCTCTTAATTATGTTATTTCTTTTTCTTAATTTAGTGAGCCTGTTATTCTTTTTCCTGCAATTTCTTGGGTTTATGTTATTGTTTTATAGTTCTTAGGCAGAAGAAGAACTAGGGCTTTTCTACACAAGCACAATGCCAAAGAACAAAGGACTAGGAGGGAAGAGGACGAAGAAGACCAAAAAGTCGAACGACGCAGATGACAATAAGCGAGAGTTAGTATTCAAAGAAGATGGCCAAGACTATGCCCAGGTTCTTCGTATGTTAGGCAATGGACGTTGCGAAGCTATGTGCAGCGATGGTGTGAAGCGACTCTGCCATATACGAGGGAAATTGCACAAGAAGGTTTGGATAAATGCGGGCGATATTATTCTAATTGGACTTAGAGATTATCAGGATGATAAAGCTGATGTTATCCTTAAATATTCATACGATGAGGCTCGTCTTTTGAAGGCTTATGGGGAGTTGCCTGATGGTATTAAATTGAACGTTACCATTGGAGATGATGAAGCTGATGTTGATGCTGAGGATTATGTGGAGTTTGAAGATGAGGACATTGACAATATTTAGATTAGATATACAGATCGGACACTTGTTAAATACTAGTTTTAAACTTATTTTAAACATATTTGTTAAATGGGATTAGTGTCGAAGATCTTGGAAATTTTAAATTGTTTATTATCAAGAACAATATATACTGTTGGTTTTCAGGATGGCTTAAGGAAGAGGGACTTTAAATTTTTGGATGCTCTTATTTTAGGAAGAATTTTTATTTTTTTTGGGAATTTATATGCAAATTGGAATTCATTTTTTATTTTTATATGCAAATTGGAATTCTTTTTTTATATGCAAATTGGAATTCAGTATACCTTAATTTATTCAATCAAGTGATGTGACTGTTTAATTTTATTGTTTCGTTGTTTTTGAATTTTTAAACTTTTGTTATTCCAATAAATTCAATGTACCTTAAATTATTCAAGTATTTGATGTGATTTTTAGTTTAATTATTTTATTTGTATACTTATTGGGAGCAGATTTTTCAACAAAATGTAAACAGAACATACCAATTATTACAAGCTGATTATAAATCGATAGTAAAGAATATTTTTATTTTCATAATATTGAACACCGTGCAAAGATTATGATAAAATAAGCTACTCAGGGTAATTCCATTTGTATCAGCTAGTCCAATTGGCCAATTTTGTATGTTAATAGGTCAATCTTGGTGTGGGAGTCACTAGTATCCTTAAATTAAGTATAAAGTTATTGAAATGGATGAATTCAAGTCGAAAAATTAATTTCACCAGATGTATTCATTTTGATTGAATTATTATTGACTTACGATAGACTTTTGTCAAATTTGATGGAACTAGCCAATTTTTCTTGTTAACCTCTTTATATTTACTAGTTTTTCTTAGAGTGTGTTGCATACGTTAATTCATTTTTTATTCTCGTCATTGATATTGTAGATAATTTAATTATTATATATAGACAATAATAAAATTTATAAAAAATAATAAAATCTTTTTTAAGTACCATTAATTAAAAATAATTTATTAATTATAAAAATACAATTAAATTTTTAAATTTTTTAAAAATAAAATTTATCAAAATAAATTCATTTATTTATATATTTATTTTCATTTTAAAAACTTGTTAGTCAATTCTATAATTTTTTATTTAATTAAATTTATTTTTTATACAAATATTTATATTATTTATGATAATTTTAGCTATAAGATTGCTTAAAAATTTTGTAATTTTTGATAATTAAAATAACATATTTTATAAGTTATGAATGATTATATAAATAATTAAAATAATATATTGTATAAATTAATTAATTTAATATTTTTGTGAAAATGTTTACACTCATTTTAGATATTCATTGTTATTTTAAATATAGTATTATTAAGAAAGAGAGAGGGTGGCATTGGAATAAGTTTAATTCTAGAAAAAAATTTTGCTCTATTGTTCAAATGGATTTGGAGACTACATCAGCTTACCTTGGAAGAATATCATCACAAGCAAATATAAGGAAATGAGCAATTGGTTTTGGTATCCTTCGCAACCAATTCCACATCGATCCACTTCATCGTGGTCATCAATTAAAAGCATTTTCTTTGACCGCACTTTCAGAGATTGGATAAAGAGAAGCATAAAACTCTTTTTTGATAATGGAGAATCTCTAAGTTTCTGGTCAAATATTTGGTACGATTCAAATAGTCTTGCATCAAGATTTCGCAGTCTATTCTCACTTTCCACTGGGCTAAATTGAGTATTTGCATATTTCGGATTTTGGTCACAAGACTCGTGGCATTAGAATTTGACTTGGAGAA
>CATIWJ010116209.1:0-19208 GCA_949640765.1 Croton laevigatus | reverse complement strand
CTCGTCGCTGGACCTCCTTTGCCAGGGTGGTTTTACCCACCCCTCCCATGCCAAAGACCCCAATCATGTTTACATTAGGATCTTTGAGTGCATCCATTACTTTATTCAAAATGGAAACTCGTGATGGCAAAGCCTCGCGAGCATACACTGAAGGTGCCATCATTTGCTGAGGATGTGGGGTATAGGAAGTCGGCTCAAGTCCCTCTTCATCCCGGAGCTCATTTATTGCATGGCCTTTTTGGCAGGCTTTCTTGCTGACCTGATATCGCGTCTTCAAATCAGGACACAATCCTATAAAGCACCTCTTCTTTTCTTTGAATTCTTGGCCATCGATGAGCGGTTGAGCCTCTTGAATAGCAGCATCTGCTTTGGTGAGCCAACTGGTAACATTAGGATAGATCTCACGACCTTGTCGCTGGGCAATTTCAACGGCATGTTGCAGTCTGTCGCTTTTGTTCTTCAACTGTGTAGCTTCTTCCTGGAGTGTATTGAGATGGGTATCACTTTTAAAAGCATAGCTGATGTGTCGCCTGATGGGAGCTATAAGGTAGTTTTGGATAGGTTCTTTAATGATTTCAGTGAAAATTCTAAAAAGGAAATCCATTACTAATTCAAGAGCAAGAAAAGGATAATGTTTTTTGAAATTGGTTGCAGACTTAGTAAATGGTGTGAGCAAAGGAAAGGATTTAAAAATCAAAACAAAAAGAAATGGATGGTGAAGGAGCAGCTATTGATTTTTTATTAGTGCTCTGTTTTGCAATCATGAAAGCTGAATTCCCTTACTGTATACAAACTTTATTTATTTCCTTTAAAAAAAAAAAAAATTCTTGGATATTCTAAAACAATGCTTTTTGTCCACACAAATTTCTCTTATCCTATTTTATTATGTCACCACAAGAATTAATAATGTCTTTTAAAAAATCATTTAACAAAATAATTTTAAAATAAATTTTCCGTTATTGTTATCATTGCCAAAGCTTTTGAGTTGGAACAGATCGTTAGGTGTCAAAAATCGTAATAGAACCAAATCCAAATCCAACTCCAACTCCAATGTTTGTTGTTAAATTAAAAACAAATCCTGTAATAAAAAATGAAAATTGCCATTCTAATTTCAAAACAAGCCATTCATCAGATTATAAATACTTGTTCATACAAAAAAAGAAACAGGTGAAGCATTGGCAGGTCCCAATTCCATCAACCGTAAAAAACGCTCCAACTATATTCTGAGCTTTGAAATCCTTCTTCTCCTCTCCTCTGCTAATAATAAATTGAGAATAAATATAAATACATCTTGTATTTGACGAACGAATTTTCACGAGTGAAAGCGATTGCAGGATCAAGTAAACTAGGTCGTTTATAGAATATAAAATCCTATAGCACTCTTTCACAATCTAAGAACTTTGAGGATGAGAGAGACTATAGGAATAAGAACAACCACCCCCAATCTCTTATTAAGTGGTGTATATATACATGTTGGGTTATTAGGATTATTCAATAAATCATAAAGCCTATAGAATTACTTATTTAAAATAAATACCTATTATATATTAATTGGGCCCAACCCATAACCCACATGTCATAGGCGGACTTTAATTAATTAATAACATAATTAATTAATTAATTCCGCCATTAATCATAATAATAATGTTATTCAATTTTAAGCAAATCAAAATAATTAAACTAATAATGTTAGAAAAAGCAATATATCATAAAAAAATAATAAAATCATGTAATTTAGGTACATAAAATCAATGTCGTAGAAATTTACATAGAAAGGAAGAAAAAGACAAACGAAGGGATGTTGTTATTTGTATCCAAGATGATAAACATCATCTCTACTACATTAAACAACTGTCTGCCTGTCAAAATTTCCAATACAAATTAATCTTTGACAATTGCAAAAGAAGCAAATTTGAAAATAGAAAAGACAAACTAAATGGTCAGATGCAGAATTTTTCAAAAATTTTAGTTTAAGTGGCCTCTTTTTCTTATGCACACCTAAACAATTAATTTTGTATAAATTATATATCATTACATTAATTGGTTGTAGACTTAAAAATAAACTATTTAAATTTTCAAGGCAAATTAAATAAAATAAGGGTAGTATAGGAAAAACGATTAATTATAATAAAATAGGCCAATTAAATAGAAAAAACAAAATGAAGAAAAGTTCACTTAAAATGGAATGGAGGGAATAATAATTAATAAAGGTGTAATAATATACTTACTCGCTTATGCTGTAACTCTTTTTTATATAGGATTATTTTTTGATATGCAAAGAAAAATAAAGTAAATTCCTTTCGAAAAAATAAAAATAAACTAAATTTTAATTAATCGTTCATGAATGGAATCTACCTACTTATAAATAATATTTAAGTTATAATAACAATCACACAAGCTGCTTCAAAATCCAACCGTAAAGAATCCTATACTCAATACTTGGAAAAGCAAACAAGAAAAGAAGCTTTAAAATCCAAATTTAAAGTATCCTATTGATGCAGAATTAGATGCGGAGCTGAATTTTATGGAGAAGTGGGACCGTAAGTCAGTTCGTAGGCCAGCCTAGGCCCATCTGTTAGAAAGGCCCATTTCGGCGGTTTTGCGGCAAGTTTGCGGCCAAGAATGCTGGTGTGGGATTTTTGGGTTTTCAGAGCCTAGTTTTATTTGAAACGGGTCAACGATCAAAACACACCGCCTTTAGCTGTGACGTCCGTCGCTTTTTGGCCAAATTCCATCGTTTGGGCCTTCAAATTGGCATTTTTCGGTTTTTACTTTGTTTTTCTAATTTCCGAATTTTGTTTCTTTTATTATTTTCGGATTAGGGCTTTTGTTTGCGCCTTTAAATATGTCATATGACAATGTGGAACAACAGTTTTTGATATTTTTATGATATTTTCCCGAGAGCAGTTCTCTGGGTTCCACAAGATTCCTGGGCATTCTTAGACTAAACAGGGATTTTATTCTATCTTCTTGTTTTCGTTTGTTCATCTCTACATCAGTTGGTATCAGAGCTTAGGCTATGGCACCCAGACGTGATAGGAGTATGTCAGACGTTTACAATCAAGAGCAACTGGAGCAGATGGAGCAACGGTTGGAGGAATGACTGGCGCAAAATCTTACTCAGATGTTCGACATGCGATCCGAGCAGTTGATGGATCGATTAGCTCAAATGATGGAGCAATTGAATCCAATAGCAGGATTAGAACGAGCGGCATATAAGGAACTTTCTGAACGGAGGGGTCAACCTAGAAAAGACGTCGCAGAAGATGATTGCAGGCGATGGGAATCAAGGATGCGGATTGAAATTCCAGAGTTCTGGGGTAGGTTACAACCTGAAGAGTTCCTGGATTGGATTTCCATTGTAGAAGAGATTTTAAAGTTTAAAGAAGTTCCTGAAGATAGGTGTGTTTCTCTTGTCGCCACCAGATTCCGAGATAGAGCCGCTGCGTGGTGGCAGTAGAAGAAGTTGACACGGTCGCGGATGGGAAAAGACAAGATTAGTTCCTAGGAAAAATTGAAGAAACACATGAGGGCTGAGTTCTTACCCTTCAATTATCAGAGATTGATGTTTCAGCGTTTACAAAACCTGAGACAAGGTATGAAATCAGTTGATGAATATACAACCGAGTTTTACCAACTTGTTGCTCGGTGTGACCTTCAGGAAACAGAAGATCAGATGGTTTCACGATATGTTGGGGGATTGAAGGGGCCAATCCAAGATACAGTTAACATGTTTGATCCTATATCTGTTTCAGCAGCTTACCGAAGGGCAGTAATGGACGAAAAGCAGAGCCGGTGAACAACCAATTTTAACAGCAGGAGCGGTCCCAGTGGCGGCAGTAGCAGCAACAATAACAGAAATGTGATTCCACAGAAAAATAGTAACAATTCAAATCCCCCTGGCAAAAGTACCAATGGTGGCATTAGGTGTTTTGGATGTGGGGAAACAAGGCACAGGCTGTCTGAATGTAAAAAGGCCGCGGGTAAGAAGGTAATGTTGGTAGATGCCAGTGATTTTGAGGAAGCCGGGTCTGACGTTGATAGTGATCCGAAGTTTGCTGAGAATACAGATGAGGAACTTGTAGCAGGGGATACCGGAACTATGTTGGCGGTCCGGCGTTCATGTTTAACCCCAAGAACGGATGAGAGTGACTAGCTGCGGACCAACATATTCCAGTCCACGTGCACTATTTTAGGCAAGGTTTGCCATTTTGTTATCGATTCTGGCAATTGTGATAATTTTGTATCTGCGGAAGTTGTGCAGAAACTAGAAATTGCAGCAGAAGCCCATCCAAAACCTTACAAGCTATTGTTGTTCAAAAAAGGAAATGAGGTAACAGTTTCTAAACGTGCTTTGATTAATTTTTCTGTTGGATCAAAGTATAAGGATTCAGTGTGGTGTGATGTAGTTGTTATGGATGCTTGCCATTTATTGTTAGGCAGACATTGGGAATATGATAGGGGTGCTATTCATGATGGGCGATCTAACACTTATAGTTTCATGTTTGAGGGGAGAAAAATTGTGTTGTTGCCTAGCAGAGATCCTGTGCAGAAAGCAGGTACCCAAGAAACAACGAAATTGCTGTCTTTGGCTCGTTTTGGAGAAGAAGTTAAGTAGTCAAATGTTGTCTACGCCCTGGTAGGAAAGGAGGTCAATGGAGGAGCTGTGATTCCTCCTGCTGCAACACCTATTATTGAAGAGTTTACTGAGGTTTTTTCCGACGAGTTACCTGAAGGATTACCTCCATTGCTAGATATTCAACATCAGATTGACCTAGAGCCTGGGGCTGCTCTTCCAAACAGGCCACATTATCGGATGAGCCCAAAGGAACATGAAGAATTGAGACATCAGGTGGAAGAACTATTGGCCAAGGGCCATATACGGGAAAGTCTTAGCCCATGTGCAATTCCAGCCCTCTTGACTCCAAAGAAGGATGGGACATGGAGAATGTACGTGGACAGCAGAGCCATCAACAAAATTACAGTCAGGTATCGCTTCCCTATTCCTCGTTTGGATGATTTGTTAGATCAGCTTAGTGGAGCGACTGTTTTTAGCAAACTTGACCTCAAGAGCGGATATCACCAGATTCAAATTAGGCCTGGTGACGAATAGAAGACAGCTTTTAAAACGAGGGAGGGTTTATATGAGTGGATGGTTATGCCATTTGGGCTATCAAATGCACCTAGCACATTCATGCATATGATGAATAAGTTATTATGGCCATTTATTAGTCATTGCGTAGTTATGTATTTTGATGATATTCTGATTTATAGTGCTAACATAGAAGAGCATTTTCAGCACTTGTGAGATGTTCTTAGTGTCCTTCGCAGAGAACAGTTTTATGCAGCTAAAAACAAATGTGTTTTCATGGAAGATAAGGTTTTATTCCTGGGTTACGTTATATCCAAAGTTGGGCTGCAGGTGGACGAGGCAAAGGTTGAAGCAGTTAAACATTGGCCTCGTCCAACCAGCATTACGGAGGTGCAAAGTTTCCATGGGTTGGCGTCCTTTTATAGGCGTTTCATTCCCTATTTCAGTAGCATAATGGCACCAATAACAGATTGTATGAAAGGGGGAAATTTTCGATGGACAGAACAGGCAGAGGAGGCATTTGAATTGATTAAAAGGCAGCTTACTTCAGTCCCTATCTTGGCACTTCCAGACTTCCATCTTCCATTCGAATTACATTAAGATGCTTCGAAAGTGGGTATTGGTGTAGTTCTCAGCCAGAGGGGCAGACTATTGCTTATTTTAGTGAAAAACTGTCTGGAGCCAAACTTAGATACAGTACATATGATGTCGAGTTCTATGCCATAGTGCAAGCTGTGAAACATTGGAGGCGTTATCTGTTTCATCGGGAGTTCATCTTGTACACAGACCATGAGGCTTTAAAGCATTTACAGAGTCAAGATAAAGTCTCATCCAGACATGCTGCATGGATTGCATACTTAGAGAAATTCACTTATGTGGTCAAACACAAGGCTGGAACTTCTAACCGAGTTGCTGATGTGTTGAGTCGACGAAAGAACTTGCTTACTCAAATGCGAGTGGAGGTACCAGGTCTGGACTCTTTTTCTGCATTGCTTGAAACTGACCCATATTTTTCTGGAATTTTGCAAGAGAACGGGGTTGGTGAGAAAACAGATTTCCTACTCCAGGATGGTTTCTTGTTCAAAGGAAACCAGCTCTGCATTCCTGATTGCAATTTAAGGCTCCAGATTATTCAGCAGCTACATGGTGAGGGCCATGTTGGGAGAGACAGGACCTTACAACGGGTCCAGGATTCTTATTTTTGGCCTTCACTTCGGAGAGATGTAGACAAATATGTGCAGCGATGTCGAGTTTGTAAAGTTTCAAAAGGAGCAGCTAGTAATGCAGGATTGTACATGCCTCTTCCTATTCCATCACAACCATGGGTGGACATTAGCATGGATTTTGTTTTAGGACTGCCACGAACTCAACGGGGTAATGATTCAATATTTGTGGTGGTTGACCGGTTCTCTAAAATGGTGCATTTTATACCTTGCAAAAAGACCACGGATGCTGTCAATGTGGCGCAATTATTTTTTAAAAAGATATACCGTTTACACTGGCTGTGTACTTCTATTGTTTCTGACAGGGATACCAGATTTCTCAGCCACTTTTGGCGCAGCCTGTGAAAGATGATCAATACTCAACTGAACTTCAGCAATGCTTATCATCCACAAACATATGGTCAAACTGAAGTTGTCAACTGTTCCTTGGGTAACCTATTACGAAGCTTGGTGGGAGATCACATTAAAAGTTGGGATCAGAAGCTTTGTCAAGCAGAATTCGCTCACAACAGTACAAGCAACCGCAGTACTGGGTTTAGCCCTTTTCAAATTGTCTATTCGGTGGTTCCCAGAGGTCCCTTAGCTTTAATGCCTGTTCCTGACAAGACTAGAGTTCATGGGAAAGCAACAGATTTTGTTGAAGGTCTCAAACTTATCCATCAGGCTACTCAAGATAACTTAATCCAGGCTGCTGCAAATTACAAGGAGGCAGCAGACAAGAAACACAGACATGTGGAGTTCTAGGTTGGAAATTATGTGTGGGCAGTCATGACTAAGGATCGCTATCCTATGGGAGAATATAACAAACTATCTTCGAAGAAGATTGGTCCTGTTCAGATTGTGGAGAAGATTAATCCCAATGCTTACCGTCTACAATTACCGAGTAATATTCGTACCTCTGATGTTTTTAATGTCAAGCATTTGATTCCTTATGTTGGTGACTCGTTTGATGATGACAATTCAAGGCCAAATTCTTTCCAACCTGGGGGGAATGATGCAGAATTAGATGCGAAGCTGAATTTTATGAAGAAGTGGAACCATAAGTCGGTTCGTAGGCCAGCCTAGGCCCATCTGCTAGAAAGGCCCATTTCGGCGGTTTTGCGGCAAGTTTGCGGCCAAGGATGCTGGTGTGGGATTTTTGGGTTTTCAAAGCCTAGTTTTATTGGAAACGGGTCAACTATCGAAACACACCGCCTTTGACTATGACGTCCGTCGCTGTTTGACCAAATTCCATCGTTTGGCCTTCAAATTGGTGTTTTTCGATTTTTGCTTTATTTTTCTAATTTCCGAATTTTGTTTCTTTTATTATTTTCGGATTAGGGCTTTTGTTTTCACCTTTAAATATGTCATATGATGATGTGGAACAGCAGTTTTTGATATTTTTATGATATTTTTCCGAGAGCAGTTCTCTGGGTTCTATAAGATTCCTGGGCATTCTTAGATTAAACATGGATTTTATTCTATCTTCTTGTTTTTGTTTGTTCATCTCTACATCACCTATGCTCAATACTTGAATATGTCTCGTTGTTTTCCGATGTTAGGTTGTACAATTATGTAATAAGAACTTTTTTAAATTGATATTTTTATTATTCATTCAAAATATGTTGCTTAATTTTTATAAAATTGTGAAAACTTGTCTTTTTTAATAAAAACTTCACTCACTAATATTAGTAAATTTTAAAAGAATAACTTAATAAATATCACTTTTTATAATTTTATTATAATAAAATATCAACAAGTTTAAAATATTAGTTAAATTTTTTTTTAGTTATTAATTATAAATAAAAACTAACTTTTAATAACTTTAAGTTAAAGTTGGTCACTTTTAAAATATAAAGTTGAATTTGTCTAAATTGTTTTGTAAATGAATCATAACGAATTATGTTACGATGTTAAACTAAGAAATGATAAATTTTAAATCATATTGAATGCATTTAGTTATCATGGGTTGTGAGGATTTCAACTGGGCTCATAATTTCTGCTCAATGTATCAACTATTTTTTTAAAAATGGTGGATTTTTTCACAGGGGTTATGAGTATTTCTGTTCAATATTTACATTATTTCCATGGGTGTTGTAGTTTGTCACAGGAATCCTGAGAATTTCTGCTCAATGTCTCCATTATTTTCACGGGTCGTGCAATTTTTCATAGGGGGTCATGAGAATTCCTATGAAATACTCCACTATTTTCATGGGTTATGAAATTTTTCACAAGGGCCATGAGAATTGTTTACTAGCGTCTCCACTATTTGTAATGAGAAATTAATATTTCCAACAATTTATACCTTACATGAAATTTGGAAAATAAAACTTATAAATTGTATTAACGTTTCGTACGATACTTAAACTAAAATGTTGCACGATATAAACTACTATAAAATTTTTAAAAAAATGATAACATATATAAAATTAAATTTAGTGCCAATAATTGCTCCAATACAATATATTTTACAACACTATCTAATATTCAAACATTGCATAAGTATTACATTCTTATAAACATTATAAACATGAGTTTTGAGCTAAGTGTCCACCAGAGCATTGTCAATTCATCGCTAGAGTAAAAAAAATGAGAGTGAACTTGTGTGCTTGTGTAGTTGTATCATAAATAGTAACATTTATTCGTGCTGTGTGCATGTGATATAATGCAGTGGTTGGATGGATTTGTTGTAAATTTTTATGTAACAAATACATTTCTAACAAGAGCAGATTCAATTCTATAATTTTTCATATATTAAATCCGTCTCTCCCACAAACGGATTTAATTAATAATTTATTCAGTGTCCTTCCATCTTTACCAGGGAACCCAATTCCATCTTTTCAAAAGAAATTGATTCCCAATTATTTAAACTTACAATAAGAGAATCTCTAAACAATTTTAATTTATACTGAATGTGCTTTTCCTATAAATGGATTTACTTATATATTATATATTTTTCTTTTCCAAATTTGCTTGTCCCATAGCGATTTGTTATTTTTAATATTTTTAACATTTAATTTAATGTTCACTTTTATTTTTCAAAATACCCTCTAGAATTTTTCTTTCTTTTATAAGCAAAGAGATTTTATTAATTTGGGAAAGATAGTAGAATGCAAGTGGCGACTCAATAATTTTAGAGGCATAAAAGTTGGAGGGTTGGGGGCCTAAGCAAAGTTGTCAACTTTCCAAGAAATATCAAACTAGTTTAGCTTCTGACCTTAGGATAAGCTGGAAATGCATATTCTTAATCTTTTCTATGGCTTGTTCAACTTATATCATATCAACACTGTCACAGCACTCCAAATTCTCATATCATAAAATTATATAAAACACATATGTGATGTTTATTTTTAATTAATATTCATATTTTTGTTTAATTTGGTTTATGGAGTGTTGACACTTTGCAGTAGCGCCCACGGTGTTAGAATTGTTTTCAGTCAGTTTAAATAAAAAGGTAATTGTTTTTGTCATGAATTACTTAGGCGTGATTTTACAAACAATTCTAAATAGTTTATGTGATATTTATAATAAAGAGTCAAATCTAAAAACTACGAACCCTCAAATTGAATTCGAGCATGATCCACATAACCATGAATCGTTTTGAAAAAAAAAAATTTAAAAAAAAAAAAAAAAAATATATATATATATATATATATATATATATATATATATATATAAGGTATATCACTTCTCTGGAAAAAAAAAACCCTACCCATACTTCAATCTCACCATCAAACAAATACTATATTCGACTCAAAATCAACCAACAACTAAGCGAATCATCAATCACACAAAAAACCAATTTAGGAAGAACAATCCATAAATCGAAGAGGTAAAGAATGATATTATATATATATATATATATTCCCATTTTTCGAATTATGAATTTTGTGTGCAAAACTTATTTTGTTTTATTTTGTTAAATTGAAAATATAATTATGCTATTCACTAAGTTCGCTGAATTTGTAATACATATTATTAGAGGCTTAACAAACATGAATCTAAACTTGGCTTGGTGGATGTTCGTTTAACAAATTTTCAAAGTGGTGTTTAATATATTTTTTTCAGTTAATTCAATTTTATTTAATTAATTAACCTGCATCTTGTTTCGCTAAAAAAACTAATTTACCTTTTAAAATATTTTTTGAATTCATTAACAAATGTATATATTTTTTGGTTCAATAATTTTAAATCTATTGAATTCAAACTTAGTCTTAAATTCATAATGTTAATTTTGGGCCCACTCTTTGGCCATTTAAAAAATGGTAAAATTCAAAAGGTTCACTAAAGCTTTGTAAAACGAAAAAATTCTATATATATATATATATAAGTAAACGAAGTTAAATAGACAAAGACAAGTACAAACATATTTAAAATAGACCCAAACATATATAAACAAATATCAAACAGATACAAAAATGTAAAAACAAAACTCATAAACAAACATAAATAACAAACGTAAATAAACTCATAAACAATATTTTTTTTTTCACATTATTTCTAATTGTTTGTACTAAAAAATTCTAAATGTCCCCTTTTTTATATTATTTTTAAATTTTTTACCTTTTGACTCTCTTTTTTAAATTTGGTGGATGCATTTGTATACATCCCAAAATTCTTGACTCGGTCACTGGGCATTAAAGTAATGGCAGGATGACAATGTAATATAAATAAAACTACAAGTCACATAGACTTTTCTTCCAAGTCTTTGACTAGTTCAAATGGCACTAGAAGCAGAAAAATAGGAATTAAATCATCGTCCTTGGTTATGATATTGACTAAAAAGGACATCTTTGTCTCTTCTCCGTGTCTGCCTCTCTTGGGCATTAATACAAACAAATTGTGAGCAGGTCCAAGGTTTCATGGTAATTACGGTAATGAAAGAAAATTTATCAAAAAGTAAATCTATATGACGCTCTGTTAAAAAAAAAAAATAAATAAATCTATATGACGCAATTCCCTTTTATAGATGTGGTGTAAATTTACTCATTTTCTAGGTTTTATGCCCGAAATGGAGATGAGAGTTTTTCAATAACAATTAGTAAAATTTTTTCAATAACAATTAGTAAAAAAAATTAAGTTCAATAAAACACTAAAATATAGAGAAAAAAAATTTGAAAAAAGTAATTATTAATAACCAATAATAGTGAATAAAAGTTTGCAATAAAATTCTATAAATTAATAATAAAAATTCAATAAGCATTAATAACAATCAATAACAGTTAATAAAAAATTATAATTAAACTATAAATTAATATAAAAAAAATTCAAACAACTTCAGTAACAATAAATAACAATCAATATATTTTAATATCAGTATTATCAACATGATAATTTTATGCAATTAGTACTGTTAATATCAATCAACGTGACTATTTTTTCAATATCAGCCAATATATGTCAATATAATCATTTTGTGCAATAGTTTTTTAATTTTTTAATAATAGGGTAGTTTTACATTTTTTAAAAATTTATAGGCCATATTAAATTTAAAATGCTAATTTTTTTTTTTAATTTTAAAAGTCAAAGTGTTATTTTCTTTTAAGGAAAAGTATAAATAAATGACAGAAACTTAACCAATAAAATCATGATCCATGTTTGATTTGAGTCGGGTCGCCAAAAATCGATATTCACATGAATCGGGATCATGGTGTTTTTGATAGGCTAGACTAATAAGTCGACCCTTGAATTTCATGTTAACTATTCAAACCAGCTTACTAATCCAAGCCACTTCCAAGTTAACCTCAAATTGAGTGGCGATCAGAGCATCAACAATGCTTTGACTCAAGGACAGTTTTTGTATGATCCATTTTTTAAAAATATATAGATATATATGCCATATCATTTCGAAATATTTTGAAGAAGTGGCTTTCTCTTTTATAATGCATGGTCCTACAAATTAATGTTTTTTTGGCTACACTAATTAATTTAAATAAATTTTCATCTTTTAATTAATTTAATTTTTTACACATCTCTACATTTAATTAGTAAATATTTAAATAAGGAGAGGGTCAAGAAAGTAGCATTGTCCATTGCCTGGCCTACACTAAAAGTCTTTACAACCATCATACGAACGTTGTATTAATGACTTTTTTACCACATGACATCACTTTCTTATGACCGTGAATGCTCTCATGTCTGTTGTCTAAAAAATATATTTTCAAAGTGCTACCTCTATCCCAAAATATGAACCTCCTTCTCATGACACATTTTTTAAGAATGCCTAAAATTTTTCCATTTGTAATTAATTTTTAATTAAATTGATCATAATACCTCTATTTTAATATATTTAAAAAATTCACTCTTATACTTTTATCATTAATGAGGGGTATCTTAAAAATATAGCATTTAAAATTAATACAAATGTAAAAATGGTTTATATTTTGGGATACCCAAAATAAAAAACATGCTTATATATTACTACCTCCGTCTTTTTGAATTATTTACATTTCAAACAGCATGCTTAGGTTGAAATTTAGTGTTGATAATTTGATGGGTTGGGTTTGGTAGATTAAAGTAGGTTTAGGTTAGTTATAAAGTATGATTACTGTAGTTTAATAATATGTAAATAATATTTTAATCTAACTAACCCAACCCATCAAACTATTAACACCAAATTTGAATCTACTCAACCCTAAAAAAGTGTAAAGAAATATAAAAGACGGAGGTAGTATATTTGAAGACGAACATAGTATAATACATGCTATAAAGTCAAAGGTTTTAATTAATATTTAATGAGGGTAAAAACTCATATTCATATAGAAGGGTTGGGCTAATGGCCCCTAAACATATTGGACTTTAAAATAGATTTACAAGGCTTAACCTCACATTGCGACTAATTTGATCTAACCCTAAAAGAACTAATCAGTCTAATAATATTAGACTTCCATCTTATTTGAGTTCATTTCAATGACAGATATTTTTAGGGTCCTATATCATTATGTTAATAATATTAATTTTTGTTATATAACACTTAGCATTTTTTGTCATCATTATGCAACTAAGAGGCAGATTATTACTTCAATATACAAATATTAGAAAAATAAAATAAAATTTATATTGCATTTTAAATTATTTTTAGAAAATAATTAATTTTATGTAATGAGTATAATTTGGCTATATAAAACACTTTATTAAGTGCTCTCTAGTTATCAATTTTAGTAAATTTTATAGCGGATGGAGTAATTAAACATCACATATATTAAGATCAACATCTAATTTTAGAGTTATAACAATCCAATTACATTAAATCAATGTAATACAATATCTTGCACCTTAGACATCTTAATATATACCAAAAAATAACAAATATTGTTAGGTTGATGTGTATTATTTATTTTGTTAGTGTTACAGGGTTTCTCCAGGTAATCATTTATCTTCTTGATTAGACAAAGAGAAGGAAAGAAAGCAAATAAGTAACAAAATTTTATTTAATTTATATTTAATTAGACTGTAAGCATCAATTATTAGGTATTTAAATATAGCTTACAACTTCCCAAATATGAAATCAAATTTATGTGTCAGGGGAAGAGTAAAGGCATATGTATTACTTTAATTAGTGTACTTATGCAAACTCATTTTTGTGAATTCTTTGTTCATAAAACTTGTATATCATTTTTTCATAATTTACTCGTTGCGTATTTTTATTAACGGTAACTATTATGGATTTTTTTATTTACTTCTCATCAAATAATCACATATCTATAAGTTTTTCATAAATATGAAATTTTATCTTTTTAATAATTTTCCCTTTTTTAGATGAATTATTTTCACTCAATTAATGAGTTTTTTTCTTCTCCCTTTAAGGTCCATTATAGGAGTTTATTCTTTTTTTTTTTATATAAGAGAGTTTTGTACATTAAAATGAATTTCAAGAAAAGATACAAGATCGATTTCATGACTAATTTTAATTTTAAAGATTATCATATTATTAAAAGATTCAAGTGTGAAATGATCAAAGATTGTTATAGTAAATGATCAAATAGTCGAGTCTACCAAAAGAAGCATGTGGTTGGTTCATCATATTTAAATTTATATAGGTAAAATTATCATTTGTACAAAGAGACATGAATAGTATATCAAATTCTATAATTCTTTATATATATATATATATATAGTAGAGTAAAGAAAGCAATTATTGGGAGAAATAATATTATGAAGAAGCTTTTGTTTGAATTTAAAGGAAATGTTGCAGACAATTTATAAAAAAATTGATGGCAGTTTAAACTCGTTGATCATAAAAATATTACAATTATAACCTTACTCGTTGCAAGTTGAAATGTTCTATCGTTAATCCTTCACTACTAGTACTACGTTGACTTGGTATACTGACTACTATAAATAAAATGGGCTTTTCTTGGTGACATGCGAGAATTTCAATTATTTATTTATTTATTGATGTATACCTTAAATTATTTATACTGAGTCCCGATATCAATTTCAAAGGGTTGCGGTTTACAGAATTTAACTCTGTATTATAAATTTCATCTTACTATAAATTCAACGGTCTCAATTATTTTACGTTTAATTTGTAATACAGTGTCAAATTTTACAAACTGTAGACCATTAAAATTAATCTCGAAACTGAGTACAAACAATTTACGGTACAAGTCGAAAATTAAAAAAAAAAAAATTAAAAGTCTCGCCTGCGAGAGGAGAGGCTTTTAGCTTTTGCCATAAATTTTAATTATATTTTTCAATGCACAGTTCTTCTTTGAATTTTTGTTTTCTCATAATTTTGTGAAAGTTTTGTAAAAATATATATTTTGTTTCCAAAATAAGTGTTTCTTTTATAGAGTCCAAAATAAGTGTTTAATTTCCAATTTTTCTACTGTTAAGACAAATTGGTATTGAATGCATTATAAATGTTTTGTTATTTCGGCTATGTGAAGGTAACAAATGGAAAAAAATACTTTCTATTTTTGTTAAAATTTAAGATATTTATTTTGGAGAAGAAAAATAAGTGAGACAATATTTACCTGTATGTATATTTAATTAGTTGCATTCACATCCAATGCCATGCTAGACTTTTATACAAATTAAAACTAGGATATTTTTTTTATTACAAATTAAAATTAGGGTGTAACACCCCTTAATCCGACTATTTCTAGCCGAACCAAGTTGTGCCACGTTACATATTACATGGTATATAGATCATATTCTAAAATTTATTACAAAATATGAGTACAGTTTTTTTTCTTCTATTCTAGCTTCGCTTGTGCTGACTTCAACTTTACAGTATATGCCAATCTATATTCTTGTTCTAGTGATACCCCAAAGTTCCAACTTTTATACTTCTTTCGGAAACCTACAAGTTCAGAATAAACCAAACATGCTGAGCGATTACGCTCAGTGGATACTTTAACTAATGAAAAGCATAAATAATTTAATGCACATGCATATATTTAATACATAATCCAAATATTGTAATTCACATAAAATAATCATCAAATTTAAATCATAATTTTAAATATTAAAAATCATAAAATAATCATTGAATAAAATTGCTCTTTAAAATAAATTAAGTTGCCTTATTTAAAATCTTACTTTGTTTGTTTGGTTAGCTCTACCAGACATTAAGACGATCTTATTGAACAAACTGTGTTACCAACTGGCTATTAAAATTTATTGGATCAACTCACCAAATGGCGGACACCAAATGGTTATCTCAAATCGGTCGTCACCGCAAATTAATCACAACGGCTGTCGCCATAACAATCAATTGCCATAACTAAATCACTGGAAATGATCGATCAACCCTATATTAGCTCGGTTCAACTAAATTCTAGTAGAGCTTAAAACATTTATCTCATAATTTCCAAATCACACTTGCTTTCCTTTTATTCATTATAAAATTCAACATAATTATTCATTCCAAAATCAACATATTCCACATTTATATTTATTCCAAAACCATATTTATTTCCAAATCAATATTATTTTAATAATTATAGTAAATATAAAATCACACACTTTTCAAAATAAAAATTTCTTTAATTTTAGAAACTTATTTATATAATTATTTTCTAAATCATTTTAGGTACTTATTTTTCCCCCAAAATAAACTTAAATATGTCTTAAACTAATTGATCTTAATTAAAAAATTACTTTTATTAATACATAAAAATATTTTTATAATAGTTTGTAAATACTCGTTTAAAAATTCAATTTATATACCTATATATACTTATATTTATTTCTACAATATCAATTTTTAATAAATTATCTCTTTTTAAAATACTTGTTTTCAAAATAAAATAACTTTCATTAAAATTTTAAAAATAATTTATACTTGCTTAAAACTCAATCTCTTATATAATTTCTCAAATATTATTTTTACCAAACCATAAGGGTGATTCAGTCTATTAGGTAAAAATCTCAATTATTTATTTAAAACTCATCTTATATATAGAAACTATATTTGTTTTTTCAAAATGCCATTTCTTAATTAAATATATCTTTTAACAAAATATTAATGCATACTTAGAATTTTATTAGTTTTCCAAGAATATTGTTTTTGTCGTAAACATGAATGGTTCCAACTTTATAATGAAAATTTTAATTACTTATTTTATAATAATTTATTTTAAAATTTAAAATTATACCAATTATTAACTTTAATAATAATTTTTAACTTAATAATAAAATCATATAAATCATGGTAAACCTTAAATAGCAAAACATTCATAAATTAAAAAAAAAATTAAACCAATTATAGCTTTAAAAATATATAATGCAAATATTAGAAGCATGCATGAAAATAAATTTAGAGCTTTCTACAGTTAAAGTATCAAACATCGGTATCCTTGAATTTCGATTCCTACTCCTTAATTTTTCTCAAACTGTCTTTTGGCCTATCATATCCATATATCAAAGTCATAAGATATTGTCCAAATTCCAATTATATATATATAGACACACACACTTAACTCCATGTTTTCTATTTAAATATTATTTTATCTTGTCCAATATCCTATGATTAAATTATCATTGTCGGCTCTCCCATTTAAATATTCGTTCGGCATTAATAATTAATTTAACTTCGTCGATAATGTTTTATCCCGATTCGGTTAATTTCATTATTGTCACCTTAACCAGTTATCAATTTCACCATTTACTCATCCTATTAATATTCTATTTATTATTAAATTCTTATTAGTTAATTCAACACTTTTGCAATATTTACGCTATTGGTCCATCGGGTTCTTATTTCATTAATTGGTTTCCATTTTTGGGTTCGGGGCGTCGAAATGATGTCGATAGGGTTCTATCCAAATCGCACGCCGAATGGAATATTCCGGTCACTGACGGCAGAATATTCTGGCCACCGGCCGGTCGCCAGAAATAGCAAATGGTATCGGAAATTCGCACAAAATACATACCGAGATTTATCTCAATTCAAAGGTTCCAAAAATGTGATCATATCTAACAAACGGCCGGCCGTTTGGCTGAAAAAACTAAACATGCAAATTGCCAGTAGCCGGAACCTTCGTTTCCAATTTCGATGTCCATTCAATCCAACCTCAATGTCAAAATAAAGCTTAGGATGAGAGGAATAGAAATCTACCTTCAAATTAGATGAAAAATGGCCGGAGGACGTTGGATTTTGCACCGGAAGCTGTCTGCAATCCATATATGTTCGCTACCCGACCCGCCGGTAACTTCTTCTCCTGTCACAAATCGGCGGCATATTCGGTCTCAAAAGAACGCCCACATCACAAGGGTTCAATTGACGTCCACACTTCCTTCATCCGACCACTAGAAGGCACCAGAAAATCAATTTGAAGCTTCGGTGAATACTGATGCTACAACGCCACTGAACATGCCAATCACGATTACAGTTAGCTCTGATGGGATATCACCATCGTGCCACCCTTTCTAGGCTTACCGGAGGACCAGTTTCCTGCTAGTGGGCGCGTCGTTAATGTAGGCGCGGCGGTGGTGACGTGGTGGCCGGTGAAAGGTGCGGTAGCACCTCTTTCTCTTTCCTCTCTCGGTTTTGTTTTTATTTCAAAATCTCCATCCCTTTTTTTTTCTTTTCCTCTTTCTTTTATTTGTTTTTTCTTTTGTCCTTTTCATTTGTTTTTTTATAAAAATAATTGTAATAATAATAATTATAATAAAATAAAAATTTATATGCAAAAATATCTTTTAATAAAAATACTAAATTGCCCTCGACTATTCTCTCGATTTCGTACAATATTTGGACTGTAATGCCTTCATACTATTTTATTATTTACCAAAATACCAATGAGTTAAAATTTCTAAAATACCCCTCAAAATAAATGTTATTTTTGAATTAATCCTTTTTAATTACAAACTGATATTAAAAAATTAGTGTGTTACATAGGGTACCTAAACGTTATATTACCCAAAGTTAAGGTACTAATGATGCAAATAAGCCATATTTGCATACATTGATTTTTATCAAACTTTATGTCAATTCACGATTTTATGAGTTTTGTAACATCCGTTTGTCGGAAGCGCTAAGCAGGTGCCAGATGTGCGCGCGACCCGGGACCCATTAGTGTTCCGAGGTTGGGCGTCAGTCTGAAAAACTTTATGGGAGACTGTAAATATTGTAAATAATGAAGAATGTATAATAAACAAAGGCTTTGGAAGAATTATCATCGCATCCGGAGGTAAAGGTATGTCACATCCCGATCAGGTGTCGCGCACGCGACCATCACGCCTCGGTGTGGTTGTCGCGCTCGCGACTACCTTGTGGAAAAATAGAAGGGTTTCATGGCATTCATCGCGCATGCGACCATCACGCATCATGTGGTTGTCGCGCTCGCGATGATCTTCCTGATGCTCATCTCGCTCACGGCCATCTGGTCTCGCGCGCGATGGTATTCGGGAATTCAATGTTATCGACGGAATACATTTTAATCGAATTTATTTAAAAGGGAAAA
>CATIWJ010116152.1:0-27856 GCA_949640765.1 Croton laevigatus | reverse complement strand
GGAAGTACAACAGGGGATTACTGTGCACAGGCGAAATGCTCTTTGTCTAATGCCTACAAAATACATCTGATTTGTAGTTAATGACATGTATTTTCAAACGATTTACTTTGTTATTTTACTGGTTAATGGACAAAAATCAACTGATGTTATGTAGAAAAGAAATTTATGCAATATAATTAGTATTACATTATAACATTTGGGTGCTAAACATGGCTGAAATTCAATTCCATTGATTGAAACGATAACATATTACAAAGCTTCTCTCTTGTGAAAAAGAAGTAACCGTCTATTGGCGGGGAAAAAGAAAATATGGTATATTGATGCATCATCAGACTTTTTCACGCAGGTGCACTTTGATTCAGCTAGAAAGTAGACGATTGAAACGGCATCGTTTCATTAAATAAGATCTAGAGTCGTTCCAATTAAAAGAAAGAAATTAGCTGCGAGACATACTCGCCTTTTTTTTTTTCCCAACTCGAATAGAAGATTATTTATATTTAGTTCTGAAATTAATTTTAGAGGGTAACAGTGCACAGAAATCGACTCTGTATTATAAATTTTATATGACCGTAAATTCAACGGTCTCAATTATTTTACGTTTAATTTACAATACAAAGTAAAATTCTGTAAAATGTGAATTACTAAAATTAATCTCGAAACTAAATACTACCTTCGTTTTCAATTGTATGAGACTTGTAGCTGAAGGGTAGTTTTCAAAATGTTAAGACTTTTAGGGGGCGTTTGGTTCGCGCAGGAGAAACGGAATGGAATCAGGAAAGGGAAACAGGGAATCGGAATACCTTTCCCTGTTTGGTTATAATCCAGAAACGGAATGGTTTACCTCATGATTCCCTTTGTAACTGTTTGGTTTGAAGCAGAGAATTGGAATCAGAATTATTATTATTAGTTGTATTATTATTATTATTATTTTATGTATTTATTTATGTATTATTTATTATTATTATTATTATTTCATTATTTATTATTATTATTATTATTATTAATTAATTAATTATTATTATTATTATTTATGTATTTATTATTATTATTTTTATTTTTATTTATTATTAATAATATTTATCTTATTATTATTATTTATGTATTTATTATTATTATTTATTTTATTATTTTTATTTATTATTAATAATATTTATTTTATTATTATTATTTATTATTATTATTATTATTATACTTGATTAGGGAATAATGAAGGGAAAGGGAATGAAAAACCCTTGGGGGGTTGGGGAATCAATTTGGAGGAATTAGGGGGAAAGCCAAAACTAAAAATGGATAAAGGGAATGATTAAAAAGGCCAAACAAACAACCACACAGGGTTTCATTCCCTTTTCCTTTCTTAATTACCCCCATCCAAACGCCACCTTACTTTATTATGCATATTGTATTGGGTAATGTCAATTATTTTTGACACACTTTGCTTAATTTAAATATTGAAGTAGTTTGCAATTTTGTTCTCTGAATTCAATACTGAGATTTTATCTCCATTCCTTTAATCTGAGGTTTTCCATATATTATCTTTGTTTCTTATGTATACTCTTCAACCAACAGAGCAATGTATTTGGTCGTTGACTGTTACAATTGTGGGATTCCACTGCCATACCCTTTTGGAGCTCGATATGTAAGCTGCAATGCCTGCGGGGCCTTTACGTGCATTGCAGGGCCCCATAATGCTCTATTGCCACCTCACATTGATGCTCCAATGGGGCTTATTCCAAATGTGTTTGGGAACAAGAGGGCGGTGATATGTGGGATATCCTATGAAGATAATCTGACGGGTAGCATAACTGATGCCTATGCAATGCGTGATCTTCTGATGAACGAGTTTCATTTCCCTAAGGAGGCTATCATAATGCTTACAGGTATTTTTCTTAATTTAGTGTGAATTTTAGCAATTCCTCGTATTACTTGCATCTTTCTGCAGTCACTTAGTGTTTTCAAGTTCTTTACCTGAAAAATTTTAAATTGCAGACGAGAAAGATACATCTCCTTCAAGCAAACCCAATAAATATAACATAATGCGGTTACTACACTGGCTTGTAGAAGATTGTCAACACGGAGACTCCCTCTTTTTTCACTTCTCTGGTCATGGTGACCAGCAAGATCAGGCTGAAGCCGGTGAGGAAGCTGATGGACAAGATGAAATTCTGGTGCCTATGGATGTTAATGATGAAGATGTGATTGTTGATAACGATATTTATAGAGCAATAGTGAAACCTCTTCCTCCTGGTGTTAAGATTCATGCAACAATTGATGCATGCCATAGTGGCACTGTATTGGATTTGCCATGGGTTTGTATAATGGAGAGGTACGTAAGAGCTTGTCTTGACTTAAAAGAAATATTATTGAATTGATTGATCATTTTTCTGATTGTATAAAATATTATTATGTTAAACTTTTTTCCTAAATAGAAGTGCAATGGTAAAGTTGTTGCTGTCATGAGTTTAGCCTTTTGCAGTAAATGCAGCTGCTTACATTATACTTTTGGGGTGTGCAGCACTTCCCTAGACCATACGAAATGTCTTAATGCAATGGACTGCCCTTTAAATTAAATCTTTTTACTATGTTAAAGCTTTTTCCTAAAGGAACGGAGACTGTTGGTGGAATTATAGTGGTCCTCCTCCAGGCCATTTTTTTTTTATGCGTTACAATTCCCTTCTTTTTGTTTTTTTATTTCCTTTATTTGTGAATAATGAAATCAAAAGTTAAATATATTTTATGGATTGCATACTTTGCACCTAGTTAATAAGAACAAGTACCATACCATGCAATTTTATATGTGTATAATCTGCAGCATAAGATGAAAAAGGTTCAAGAACTACTGGACATGACAAAACTAGCTGTTTGAATATCTATTAGTTGTTTATAGTAACTGTTTGTAAAAAATTAAAAGAAACGGCTAAAAACTACCAGAGTAGCTACTTTATTGAACGCTATGTTAAAATGCTAATGCTGTTGCTGAACACGTACATTGAATGTAAACTTTATTGAATCCTATGAAGCGAATCTTAGATTGGATCATTACCCTTCAAATCATATTTAACAGGTTTCGAGTCAAAAGATTTATCAGTAATAGTAAAAACTTATAGATATGACATGAAAATGAAAAGCAAATTAAAACTCTTTTGTGATTTGTGAACAAATGAGAACAGCGCTAGCTTATACCAGGAAGCATGTCCATAGGTGTAATGACAAAGAGTTTCATCGAAGCCATTAAACTTGGACATGGAAGTACGTATGGAAGCATTTACCAATACATGCAGTCGGATGTCCACAATAATCCTAGTAAACCACAACAGGTATGCTCCAAATGAATTTAAATTTCTTGACAGGTACCACAATTGACTTCCTCCCACAAGTTTAATGTATATAAAAAACCCTTCATCCTCTGTAATTTAATTACTCCAGAATATAAATAAGCTAAGTTGTCTTGTAAAAATTATGTTTATTTGAATTGATTTAATAAAAATTCAAAGTTCGGTCTTGCACTGAGAATTGATTGAGCAGTATTTTGCTGTTTTTATAAAAACAGCTTATAAACTTTGGAAAAAAAAAATCTAAACAAACAGGTAAATACTTATTTTTTAAGTTAAAAAGTTCTTTTAAGTTTTAACAGAATGTAAAACAACATCCGAGTTTGCGGTTCCTACGAAATATAATATGATACATAACATTATCGAGATATCTTAACATTTTCCCTTTTTTGATTTCCAAAGAATATGTGCATTAACGTTCCTCACATAAACGGAAGAGGAATCTTCTTGATTCTTGCTAAACAATTGTCTTTTGGTCTCACATGAGGCAAGTACATTATCGAACATGCAGGATTCAAACGTTGCACCCTGCAAATAATAATAATGATAATGATGATGATAACGATAGTCAACATACAAGGATTAAAAGGAAATGTTAAGGACTTACTGGTAGCCAAGGAGGAAATAATGCAGAAAAATAGAGATTTCAAGCTTAGCTAAGTCATTTCCGGGACACAATCTGGATCCTGCTCCGAAGGGAAGAAAGGTTCCTGCTTTTGCATTGTGATTCTACAAATGCCAAATTAGTTGAACTCTTTAGTCTCCTCTGTTAATGGAAGTTCATTTAAACAAAGATTCTGGGCTTACATTCCATCGGGACGGATTAAATTCCTTTGGATTTGGGTAGATTTCAGGATTCAAATGAACACTTCTGAACCAAACTAGAACTTTCCATCCCTTGGGGATTACATATCCTGAGTAGAAAGATAATTAAATGATTTATAATCGTAATTGAAGGACAAGTATGGAGTCTTACCGTTCAATTTGACATCTGATTTAGCTTCTCGGAAAACCATGAGCGAGAAGGTTATTAAACGAAGCGTTTCATCAATCACCTACGATAGTTATTATAAGTATCCCGTCCATTAATTGAAAAAACAAGAATTGAATTAAATTGTAGTATGCTTACATTGGAAAGATACTCCATGCCTAAAACTTCTCTAAGTGTCAGACCCTTTTGTGTAGGAGGCCTCCTTTTCACTATCTCCTCTTGCTCTTCCTGCAATTGCAAGTTCATATCCAGTTTTGAATCCTGAACTCCAATTCTAGATTACAGAGAGTGATGCAAAATGATCATATACCTTAGCCTTTCGAAGAAATTCGGGGTTCTCCTGGAGTAAAACTGTAGACCACATCATGATATGGCCAGAAGATTCATGACCTGCATTTAAGTACATGAGAAGAACATCAATGATCTCTTCATCTCCTAATTTTCGACCATTTTCATCTTCCTCATCAAGCAGAGCATCCATCATGTCTCTCTTCTCCCGTGTTACAGAGTTCTTCCTTTGATTTCTACGTTCACTCACTATCGATTGCAATACAGCCACAAGATTCTTACGCGCCTTCATTGCTTTGTGGTAAGCGAATCCTGGGAGATTGATTCCCATGGCTCTGACGCCATAGTTAAGCTTTGTGTACTCTTTCTCTAAAGCTTCCATGACTGGTTCGCTTACGGAGCTAAGGAAGATATACATAATGATTCTAAATGTTAGTTTTCTGAGATGGGTTAAGAATTCAATTTGCCCCATAGAAGCCCATTTATCAAGTGCAGATTGCACATTTTCTTCAATGTATTCTAAATATAAAGACAGAGCTTCATGACCGTTGACAGGAGAAGCAGTGAGTCGCCGGAGACGTTTGTGTTCTTCGAAGGAAATGCCGATGAAGGATTTCTCTCCGATCAACTTCACGGTGGAAACTGGCCAACCTGGCTTAAATGATTCATCATCGGTTAATACTTTTCTGCATGTTTCCGGTGTTGTAACGAAAACACTGGGGTTTCCGAACATCATCGCCTTGTAGATTCCATTACCTCCGTATCTGCATCGAAGGAATTTAATGTAAGTTCCATTACTGCCCCTGCAAATTATTTTATTTATAATTTTAAGTTCCATTACTGCCCCTGCAAATTATTTTATTTATAATTTTTGCTGATTAAAACTGAGAAATCAACAAAGACACACCTGACGGCTGACGTTGAAAAATTAAAGAATTAATAAAAACTCCAAGTTCCAAAGCAGCAGCAGCATTGGAAAAATGGAAAGGGAAGAAGAAAACGGTGGCGTTTTGATTTTGAAGCGTTCAACAAGACAGTGGAGAAGATAGAATATTCTGCTTTCATTCTCAAAGAAAAGAAAGAAAAAGACAGAATAACCGTTGATCGCTGACGTCTTCCGATTCCGGAATCCGCTTCAGCACATCACATATAACGACAAACTTTTATTGCAGAGCTACTTAATTCTAACCTAAACAACTAAAAATGGCAAAAATTTCCAAAATATATACGAACTTGATTAGTAGTAAAATAAAAATTACAAGCTTTGAATTATTTAATAATCCATTTAAGTTCTGTTTTTTCTTCAGGAAGTGATCACGTTAGAGGAAAAAAAAGGATCAGAAATACTAAGAAAAAGAAGAAACCTGTTAACGAAGGTACGCATGAAAGAATCAGGGTCGGAGGATTTGAAGGCTCTGAGGAAAGACCACATATTACCAATGAAAGGCCAACCCAAATCACCAGGAGGCAACAAATACTGCATTTCTCCGAGTCTAGTTTCATAAACCCATGAATTAACTCTCTTTAGAATCCATATTAGACACCCAAAAACACCCAACAGTGTACCGATGAGGAAACCCAGCTCCATAACTTGAGAGTAGTATTTGTTCAGCTTGAAATGGAAGTGGGAGCGAATGCAAATTTCAGGAAGACAGAGTGGGTTTTGATTTAAAAGGTTGGAGATAGGGCGGCTTATATATGTTAATTTGTCGTATTATCAGACATTTGTCATTCAGATATGTGATGTATCTGAGCATCATAATTCTCTTTTCTGTGCGCTAAGCATGCTCCTGCTCCTCGCACTATGTTTTAATTAACTAGGCTTTAATTATGATTATAGAAATACTTAAATATATTGATGCAGTTTGGATTTATGTAGACCATAGATGCTTTTTTTCATCTTCATCGGAATATATGTTATGCAGTATCATGATTCTTGATATGTTTTTAAATTCATAACTTTTGCAATGATTAATTGATGTGGTTTTTTTCATATTGTTATTTAATTATTTTAGACAGCTAACTGAGTGGCTTTTGGGTGCTATGAAATATGCTCGTAAGTAAGGCTTATTTGATGTCATTAAGAATTAGAATATAAAATAATTAAGCTCTTTTTGAGTGAAATGAAGTAATTAAGCTACTTCACACAAAAGGTGCAATTGAAGAAATTATTGAATTTTCGATAACTCTAGTTCCATCAATTTATGAAAGAAAAACAAATACCGTCAATAAATTTAAATTTAATTAACATCATTTCATATAATAATTTTAATTTATATCCTATGATTTCAGCCTCTTGCAGTAAATGTAGGGTACCTATATTACACCTTTCGTGTGCAGTTCTTCCCTGGACCATGCGTAAATGCGAGAAACTTGTATGCACCGGACTGTCTTTTTTTGAATCCTATGATTTCACATTTATGAATAACAAAAAAAACTAAATCAACTTGAGGATTTGTAATTTATAGTTCCTACCATAGGTTTATAAATTATATTTTAGCCTGATAGTAGGTTGAAAATATAATGTATATCTCTTATTTTACAAATAAAAAAACTTATCATCATTCTCACTTGCACTTGCTAACAATGGCACAATAATCAATTACTAAAATCATGCAATAGGACAACTATATGGACCACATATATTATATAAGAAAATTTACGATTGAAATACATCTAGACATAATTTGGTAAAAGGAGTTCGAATCTTCCCCCCCCCCCCTAATCTTAAAAAGAATAAGAATCTACCATTTGAAATATGATATTTGTGGTATAATAATAATGAATTATAATTGGGGTTTGTTTTTTTTCCCTAAAATCCACAAACTTGATAAAAGATTACTCTAATATACAAAATTAATTTTTGGAAAATGATTATTAGAAGTTGCACATAGAGAGAATCTAAAATGGAGTTGTAAATTTGATGTCCTGAAAAAAAAAAAAAAATTAGTGGTTCACAATCCCAACACATACCATTGAAAAGCTATTGGGCTAATGGCATATCAGATGTCCCCTAAAGCTATAACAGATAAATAGATATGTGGTATACCTCAAATCCATTTTTGTATCACCTTTAGCCTCTGTATATGCTTTCATATAATATCATGATTCTGATTTGATGCTAGTGACTTTTTCTAAACCACCTTATCTAGAAAGAAGAACAATGTTTTTTTTTTTTACTTCCTGATTATGAACCCAAAAGGAAAGAAATTATTCTGTTAATCTGTTTAAACAACATATCCATATATGAATAATGAAGTTTTGAATCTTTCATCATCCATTCAACATAATACACCTCCAAATATGTTTTTGGCTTTTTGGGAAAGTAGAACAGAACAGAAAGTTATAAGAATAAGATGATCATATGTTGTATAACAGACCCAAATAATAAGAAAAATGGAAATTTTCTCCCATCAACAACCTACAGTGCAGGCCGAGCCATTACATCTCCAAATGAAACGGGGAGGCCTTGGATATCCCGTGACTGATAACCGGAAATTGAGATTAACTCAGACCTACTTTTGTCGGATCCATCAGAATCTAACTCAGCAAGGTCCTTAGTTTCAAAATTTTCAGATAAGTGGACTGAAGCCAGGGGACTGCCTGGAGCAGAGTAGGAGATGGCAATTAGTAATTCTCTTGTCACTTCTGCTGCAACATTGTTATCCATAAAAAATGAGCTTGATTGTGTGTCCTGCATTCATTTCAGATCATTCTTCTGTGAAAAAAGACTGAAAATAATCCACTGAAAAGATGAAACAAGCAGAACAACCCCAACCCCCCCCCCCCCTTTTCTTTCTTCTTAATTCCTCGAAAATGATTGAGACTAATCTTAAACTTTCTGCAATGGCTAAATGATAAAAGAAAAAACATATTCTGATAGATTTAAATATGAGCAACATGATTATGTTGGATTTTTTAAAATAAATAAGTTTTGGTAAAACAAGTTAGCAGATTGCTTATAATCTAAAACTTGTTCACATGGTGATTTGATTAACTTATAAGCATTGGTAAACGCCTCCTCAATAGCAAGACTAGTGCAAAAATCCAATTAGTAGTTAGTTTTTGCAATCTATGACCACTTTCACTTGAAAAACATAATCAGTTTAGCCTTGCGCATGCATCAAAGACAGTTGCAACTTCACAAGTCAACGATAAACAAATTCATCAATATCAAAACCATCCAACTGATAAAGAAATTGAAAACAAAAGAACAAATGCTAATGAACAATGAACCAAAAGATGATGCACAGCTACTCGTGGGGATGGAAATGCAAAAGCTGACCGTAATTGACTCAACTTCTCCATCTTGAATAAATTAAGGAACAGGGCAACTAAACAGTTGTCTGAACACAATTGAGGATGTTTAAGGATATGGATTGTTGACTTATTTGATGTAACAGCATTTATAATTTACAAATCCTCTCATCCCTCCCTCTCTTCCTCCACCACACCGAGCTGTTGACCTATAGTCTCTGCACTACTATTCAGTTCCTGTTATTCCCTATACACACACACACACACACATATATATATCCTTCAGCTCCTATCATTCCAAAAGCTCTTTTCCCTGAAATAAATTCTGCAATGCAGTCCACAAACTTGCCAAAACATGTAACTAAAGCGTATGCAAAGAGAAGAACCAAACTTCAAAACTAGCAGATAAAATTAGAGACCCTAAATTCACATAAACCTCACATTTCAAATCACAATAATTTCAATATGGATTCAAGCAAATGCCGAAGGTTTTATCAAGCCCTAAGTGAAGATTGAAACACCAATATCACCCCCCTATCTCTGAGCAAAATCTATGATGCATGGAACATGTCACCACACCAACCATTGGTTTTTTTTTATACCACAGTAGATACGACCTTAGTAAAACTCAAAAAACAAGCCAAAAAGAGTGGAGAGCCAGAGCCCAAGTTCATATAATCATCTCCTGCTTTCATGGTGGAATCCAGTCAAATCCCAAACCTTATCTGCAAGCTATTTTCATATCATATGCACACAAATTACATCCCAAAGCTTCTGTTTTTCCCCGTCTTAATTGCATACAGAGTTCGATAAAGAATTGATGGACATGTACGACGTATGATATTATGAAACTTCACCTAATTATAGGTAAAACGCGAGTTTAACAACCTTGTTCTAACCAAATTATCATATCTCCAACCCAGTACAGAAATTACATCTCAACTCAAAAGCTTATCTACACAAATTCTCAAATGCAAACAAAAAACAAATGCCAGAGCCAGTTTCAACCATGCATTAAAAAAACTTACTTAAAAGACCTGAATTGCAGAAAAGCAAAAGGCCAGTACGTTAATGGCTGAATTCAATATACGATAAGTTTTCAGCAATATATATACTATCAATCGACCACCACAGTTAAATTTGTGAATCACTATGGAGGAAAAGAACATAAATTGAAGGAAAATAAAGTAGAAGAAGAAGTACCCAAATGAAGGATGATTGAATTCCAATGCATTACAGCGAAGAAGATGAGGCGTTTCAGTGGATGGATAAGGGTAGTGCTTTTTCTAAGGATGGTAGGCAGGCACTGTTTGATATCTGCAGCACTTGGAGAGGAAACGGAAAAAACAAAATAAATAATACTACTCGTTTATCTCTCTTCACGTGCCCATGTTCAGTTGTCATGTGACCTTTTCTCTGTCTCTGAGCTCGAGATGGGCAGAGAAGAGAAGCCAACAGACCCGTTTGAACTTCGAAGTCACCTTTCTCATTTCATTTCCCATCTCTTCAAGTGCTTTTGACTTTTGAAAATAGTTCCATATTTCTATTGGTCATCCGTTCACATTCCGATCGATCTCTTTGCTCCGATCACAGTTCATTCTTTGTCACTTTAATCACTTCTGTTCTTCTGTATATGTGAAACCAAATGGGATGCTTTCAGTCCAAAACTACCCATTTAGCTTCTCCGGACCAAGAGCCCCTTCCCGCTGAAGAAGCTAATAAGACAGATCTCGTTAATGGAGAGCTTGACCAAGACCAAAACCTAGAACAAGTTCCTCCTTTTAGAGAGTTTACCCTGACAGAACTGCGAGCTGCCACTAGCGGTTTCAGCAGTGATTTTATAGTCTCCGAGAGCGGAGACAAAGCTCCTAATATCGTCTACAAAGGGAAGCTCAGCAACAATCGTCTTGTCGCTGTCAAGCGTTTCTCCAGGCTTTCCTGGCCTGACCCTCACCAATTTGTGGTAACTTGTCTTGTGCTTTTCCTTTTGTTTTCTCATATCTCTGCATGTTGGATTCTCTTCACGGCATCTGGCTTTCACCGTAGACGGAGGCTTCTGGGGTTGGCAAGGTTCGGCATAAGAGATTAATCAATCTAATTGGGTGTTGCGCTGAGGGAGATGAACGCTTGTTAGTTGCAGAGTATATGCCTAATGATACCCTTTCCAAGCATCTTTTTCACTGTGGGTTCCTTTCCTCTTTTAATCATCTTTTTAACAAAGATATTTCTTAACTAAAGTATCTAGTACCTGGTTTATTATTTGCAGGGGAAAAACAGCCATTGTCATGGGAAATGCGAGTCAGAGTTGCTTACTACATTGCACAAGTTCTTGATCACTGCAATGCCCAAAACCGCAAAATTTATCATGATTTGAATGCCTACAGAGTTCTTTTTGATGAGGTATGTGGTTCACTTTATTGTTCTTTTACTCAATTTTAATGCTTTCAAACTAACTTTAACTAGCAGAGAAAATATGATTAAGATGCTGATCAGAAATAGTTGAAAGTGCTACTAGGATATGCGTTCCTCTTAGCATGATCAGTATTAAACTTAGAGTGGAATTGAAATAAAATTTTTCATATCATAGCTAACTAGAATTAGTTTGGGATTAAGGCTTAGTTAGTAGTAATTATTGTTACTATTTTTCCTTTCTACCAAGACTCTGTTTTCTCGCCCTGTTATAATGTTTATGCATTTGATTTGTGTATTCCTCAAATGGAGGTTGGTGTTCTTCCCCTGATAATGGTGTTGATATTGAATCTTTCCCTTAATTTTCATTTGATGACAGGACGGCGACCCTCGATTATCAAGTTTTGGCCTGATGAAAAATAGCCGGGATGGGAAGAGCTACAGCACAAACTTGGCTTATACTCCACCAGAATTTTTGCGGACAGGTGGATCATTTTAGTATGGTTGCAGAAAACTTATATCTACATATCTCATTTGTATGAATTATTTGCTGAATACTGCCAGTAATATGGTATCGTGAAAGGGAAATTAGTATGGTTCCAGGAAGATTTGGTTAAGCATTCAACTAGTTCCTTGACGAATGTCAATCATGAAGAAATTGGATTGTGTTGGGCACTTACATTGCTTTTTATGATTTCAATGCTCAACTGTTGCAGGTAGGGTCATCCCTGAGAGTGTAATCTACAGTTATGGAACTGTTCTGCTGGATCTTTTGAGTGGGAAACATATCCCTCCAAGCCATGTATGTCATATGCTACCTTATTGCTCTATCTTGCCGCAAATTGTTTCTTCAAATGGCATCGTGAGACCTTGATCTCACAATGTTATAGCATTTCTAGGGTTGTTTTGTGGGTTTGTTGATGAGCTGAAATTCATACACTCCAAAGGTTTTGCCTCCTAGTAATGCTGATTTATGATGGCCTTTGTTTTCAGCACCTGTGACTTTTCTTGTGCGATATTTATCGTAGGCTTCTAAGAATGTTGTTGAATGTTTTTATTTTTTTCTCTCTAGGCATTAGATTTGATAAGGGGGAAGAATATATTGTTATTAATGGATTCATCATTGGAAGGACAATATGCAAATGAAGACGCTACTGAGATGGTGGAACTGGCCTCAAAATGCCTACAGTATGAGGCTAAAGATCGGCCTGACATCAAGTTTCTTCTCGCAGCTGTGGCTCCCCTTCAGAAGCAGAAAGAGGTGTGCTTTCAAAATTTTGATTTCCAGCTTAAATTTAGCCATTTGTGATTAGAAACGAAACCACTGGGGTGGTGCATGATTGCGCATGTTCAAATTGGTCTCCCTAGGTTTCGTCACTTGTGTTAATGGGTCTTTCGAAAACTCCTGTGGTGCTGCCAACCATGCTTTCCTCACTTGGAAAGGCTTGTGCAAGAATGGACCTCACTGCAGTACATGATATCTTGCTCAAAACAGGGTATAAAGATGAAGAAGGTGCAGAAAATGAGGTGCTATTTTATTTTATTTTTCCCTTGATATTGCTTTACAATTTGGCCATTACTATGTAAAAGAAGTTTCAAAAAACCAAGAAAACTGGCTATAATATTCAAACTGCATCATAAACTAATGTGCTGCACTTGGTGTTCTCTTTGAAGCTATCGTTTCAAGAGTGGACTCAACAAGTGCAAGATATGCTGAATACGAAAAAATTTGGGGATATTGCATTTAGAGACAAGGATTTCAAAAATGCTGTTGATTATTATACGAAGGTATTTGACTTCTTTCATTCCATATGCTTTTGTGTTGAGATTAAACAATTGATGGATTTAGGACAATTTAATCCCTTCAAATTTCGGATCTTTAGCTTGTTTAACATTTGCTAGCTTGACACAATATGATAAGTGCATTGTTTAATCCAAAATTCCACTCCCCTTTCCTTTGATGATGGGTTTTCATAAAGAATGCAGATTTTGGGGTGAAATGACATGTTTAGTCTACTTTGTGTTAAGAATCTGAGTCTAACTCACCTGAAAACCCGAGTTGACAGGTGAGGTTTGGCCATATTTATAAATCTTATTAGCCCCATTCTCTTATCCGAGGTGAGATTCTTTCACACCCCCCATCACAGGTGTAAGGCCCACCACGGGCTGCCCATTTCGAGCCATCGTCCCAACATCGATGGAGAGGGTAGGCTCTGATACCATGTTAAGAATCTGGGTCTAACTCACCTGAAAACCCGAGTTGACAGGTGAGGTTTGCCCATACTTTGTTGGGCTGATAGTTACTTGAGGGATTTTATAATTTAATTTAGTTAAATAAGTCCCATCAGAAAATGCTGGTTTAAATTAATGAGAACTAATTTGTTAGATTTCGTATTTCTTTTGCTAAAAGTAAAGGTCTTTCTACAACTAAAAACACTGTTAAAGTTTGGACATTTAAGTAATTTAGTCATTTTGGAATTGCAGAGGAAGAGTCATATGACTAATCACAATTAAGAGTGTTTGGCATTGCTTAAAAACATCTTTTAAGCACTTTTTAACTTAACAACCAGTTTTTTTTATCTGTTTGCTTGGACTTTTTTTAACTTTTAAGCTGATTTTATAAAAGCAGCAAAAATGCTGCATTTTTATAAGTGTTTTTATAAGCCAAAAGGAGAAAAGTACGAGCTCACACAACAAGTTATACTGAAGTTTCTAATACGAATTTACATGGTTATGTTATTCCTTTATTTTTTATTATAATTCAACTTTGATAATTTCATTAATGATTAACCCTTTTTTTCTCTTAACCTCCTGCCTGAATGTCTTTGAAAATGCAGTTGGTGTCCATGATGCCCGCACCCTCTGGTACTGTATTTGTGAGACGAGCCCTCTCATACTTAATGATTGGCCAAGCAGAACTTGCCTTGAGAGATGCCATGCAAGCTCAGGTATGCTTGCCGGAGTGGCCAACAGCGTTCTACATGCAAGCGCTTGCGCTCTCGAAGCTCGGAATGGAATCAGATGCTCAGGATATGCTTAATGATGGAGCCACCTTTGAGGCAAAGAAGCAGAATAGCTGGCGCCTCTGATTCCTTCCTTATTTCTCCATGAGCTTAGGAAGACATTATTATGGTAAAATTATTCATCTCCTTCCCCGTTGGGATTTTACTCCGGCAAGGAGGGAGATGTTTTGCTCGCAGGTGAGCAAGGCAAATTGATATGATGATTTGGTTGAGTTACTCAGATAATTCTAGTTTTTACACACAAAAGAAATGTATAAAAAAAAGGAAAAAACTAGTGGCTAGTAAGAAATAATTAGTAGAGGCAAAGCTAACCTATTTTGTTAACAAAATTTTAGCTCTTTAATTAATCTGATTACTCTACGCCTAATGACGATAAAGAGATTTTCATGTTGCTCCCACCCATGCTCAACAATTTAGGCGTTTAAAACATTGCGTAACGCTAATAAGTACATGTTAATATTCAATAATTTATAAACTGGTGTAGATGTGAGAAATTTGGCTTGAATGATGTTACTTCCGGCCTGAAATGCAGGAAATATCCATAAAAATAGGAAATATGTTGTTGTTGTTTTTTTTTTAATATTAAAACAGGGACAGAGACATAGGAATACGCTATTTTAAAAAATGTAGGACACTCAGGAAAATGTGTAAATATAAAAGGGTTGAATTATAAATATAAAATTTATCATTTGAACATCAAAAATAATACTAGTATATCTATTAAAATATTATATAAATTTTATATTAAAATTTTAAAACAAAATTTTATTAATTATATATTTTTTTAAAAAAATGAAAAGTTTAAAATTCAAAGAAAATATGGGGAATAGAAATAAATCATAAATCATCCAAATAAAAATATTAATATTTAACTATATTTAAATAAAACACATATCATCCAAAGTCATAAATTATATACTAAAATCATAAACCCAAAAAATGAAACAAAGTGCTTAAGTTTTTCATTTTTATGAAGGTGGGCATGTAATTTTTAATTTATTTACAGACACGTGTGTTAAAAATATGTCATTGAAAGTGTGTGTCCGTTACGCGTCCAATACGGGAATACCCTGAAGTGTCCGTGCAAGATTAGCACCATGATCGGGGTTGTTTGCAAAGCGATGAAATTGAAGCAAACAAGAGAAGAGATGCTTGGGTTGGGTTTTAGATGGAGAAGAGAATGTAAAGCCATTAATTTATTATATAAATATAAGCTTTAAAAACTATGTTAAAATATATATATATATATATATAAGCTTTAAAAAGGAAGAAGAAGAAGAAAGAAATTGGTTTAAACTGATAAGGCGAAAAACAAAAACCAGTTGTAGTATATTGAACATGTCGTTTTCAACAGAAAGACAAGTAGACGGTGATATTTAGTGCATCCGATACGATTTTTGTCCTGCTTTCAACTTAACTTTATTAGAAGTAAAAATATCTTTGGCAAAAGATGATAAGCACGCATGCGTGTCAAATTAAGATAGCTACTAGTGCTTATTAGTATAATTTTCTTCTTTATTGATAATGATAACGATGTGGTGATAAGCAATCCATCAAAATATTAATTTAAAAGAACGAATTAGCTGTAAAGAAAGGAAGGGAAAGGGAAATAGGATTTGGATTTTTAATTTTAATTTTAAGTCTAACCCTATACCTACCAACACTTTTGACCTTTCAAAACCTTCCCCCTCCTCCTTTCAGCTACTGGCTTACCCTTTTTACATATACGCCATGTATGTGGTGCAATTGCAGCATGTTTTTTCAAAAAATATTTGCATTAGCATGTGAAATTTAACAGCTGCCATGCAATAGTAATCGATTTCCTGATGTGGGTAATGAGTTGGATACCATATTTTACAGGGAAAGTCATGACATGGAGATGCTCAGCTAAAACAGTATTTTAAATACTGGTGATTTCCCATTATTTACACATGATGATTAATGAAAGGGGTGGGTCATTACTATTAGTGAGTGCGATTGGTCCGGGAGAATATATAATATAATATAGTAGTAATGAAATTAAAGAGATAGATAGATGTGTTGAAGTTCAAATTGAAAGAGGCGTATACGTTATAGGCGGCTTCCTAATTTTATTCTCCAGAAAAGAAAAATGGTAATGCACTTTGCTGACTTCTGCCATCTCTGCGTCTGCGTATGTTGTAGCTTCAAGGGGTGGCAACTCTACCTTCTCCAGCCCACCTGTTTTTTGTCCATACATATTCACGTGCCTATGCTATGTACCGCTGCTTTTGCATATTTATAACTGAGTGCAAATTGGTTAAATAGTTTTGATATCCAATTTTAATTCAATTAATTAGCCAATTATCTTAATTACATTAACACAAAAATGAAAAAAGGTGCATGCATGTGAAGAACGGATGGCCATCGATCGGATCATAAAGATTTTGTGAAAGCATTATCGTTGCCTTTTCCTTTTTTTTTCACAAATATCAACAACACTTACTATCTAATACTAAAACACCCTACACCAGATGGAACTAATTATATTATACATGCCTCAATCCTTATATAAGTACAATAATAATTGATCATATGTTAATAAAAAATAATAATAATAATTGATCAAAATTTTTTTTTTCCCCAAAAATCAACAACACTTACTATCTAATACTAAAACACCCTACACCAGATGAAACTAATTATACATACCTCAATTATTATATAAGTACAATAATAATTGATCAAATTTTCTTGTTTTCCCCCAAATGTCAACAATACTTACTATCTAATACTAAAACACCCTACACCAGATGGAACTAATAATATATACCTCCAGGACGGACCTACAGCAACAATGGGAGGGGTTGCAGGCCCCCAATTTTTTTTTTTTCAAATTTCCTTTTTTTTTTTAAAAAAATTTTCAAGCCCCCAATAATTATAAGGCACAGTCTCCTACACTCTTCGATTCTGTGTTCGTCACTGCATACCTCAATCATTATATAAGTATAATAATAATTGATCAAAATTTTTTTTGGGTAAATCCATAGTTCTCTACGTAGAGAATGCTTTCTATAGGTAAAAAATTATTATTCCTCTTTTTTTCTTCCAAATTTTATGTTCAGTTGTCTGTTTTGAGACCCGATATCAATTATAGTGGATCACAGTTTGTAAAATTTAACTATGTATTATAAATTAGACACAAAATAATTTAGACCGTTGAATTTTATATGTATATATACAAATTTTATGATACAGACTCAAATTTTGTAAATTATTATTTTGTGTCTAATTTATAATACATAGTTAAATTTTACAAACTGTGATCCACTATAATTGATATCGGGTCTCAAAATAGACAACTGAACATCAAATTTGGAAAAAAAAAGATAAATAATGGAATAATAATTTTTTATATATTTACATCGCTCTTTACGTAGAGAACTATAACCCGGCCCTTTTTTTATAGCTCATAAAATAAAATAAAAATAGTAATTATGAAACATTAATTTTTTAGTTACATAAAATTAATGGCACCATAATTTATACATATATCTAAATTTATAGTACATAGCACCCTAAAAATGGAAAATAATACTACCTCCATTTTTTCATATTCTTTACGTTTCTATTTTTTGGTGTGTTTTTTATTTTTTTACGTTTCCATTTATGGTAAGTTTTGTAATTTTTTATTATTATTTTTTTATTGATATTGATGAAAAAGTAAATTTTTTAGAAAATTAGTAATTGTTTATTATTATTTCTGTTTTGACATCGGTGAAAAGTTGATTTTATTGATATTAGTGAAAATGTTTAAAAATGAAAAACACGGGTTAGTAATAATTAACGTTAGAAGCAAAGAAGGATGTCAAATCAAGACAGCTAGAATGGAGGACTTGATGAAGCAGCTATACCTATTCATCTCACGTCACGCCTCTTTTCTAGTCTAGCTTCTAATTAATTACTGTCTGAACACTTAATTTTTAGATAATCTCCAAATTAATCTCAGCCGCCCGTCATTTTCGTGCCAACCTCTATACATACCACCATACACAACTCGTTTCTCAACCATAATTATAGACACTACTACTACTAGTCCACAGTGTCCACTCCCTCCCGACTTCTTTTCTTCCTCTTTTTCCCATTTCTCGTTCTCCATCTTATGCTACAATGGCTTTCTGCATTGAGGTTAAATTTCTCTTCCTTTTCTATACTATCATCGATCATGATGGATCAGTACGTAGCAATTTGATTTTTTTTTCTCTCAATTTTCTGAACTGTATATGGGAAATTTATCTATGCAGAAAAATAAAAAAGAAGAGGTATACACTAGTGATGGAACTGTGAACCGACATGGACATCCAGCAATTAGGGACGAGACAGGAACATGGATTGCTGGAATTCTAATACTAGGTATTAATACCTACCTTTCCTTAATAATCACGTCCATTTGTTTGTGTTTATGCCAAACTCACTTATATGATGCTATTTTAGATAACCAAATTTATGCCTAGACATATATATATGTACGTAAAAATTTATATATGTGTACGTAATAGTCTAGTAATAAAGCAGAAATTAATTTGCAGTGAATCAAGGGCTAGCAACATTGGCATTCTTTGGAGTAGGAGTAAATTTGGTATTGTTCTTGACAAGAGTGATGGGTCAGGACAACGCTGATGCAGCAAATAACGTCAGCATATGGACCGGGACGGTTTACATATTCTCCTTGTTAGGAGCTTTACTCAGTGATTCTTACTGGGGGAGATACAAAACCTGTGCTATATTCCAGGCCATTTTTGTCCTTGTAAGTGAACTTTAACTAATTATCTAGGATTAAGAGTTTAATTAAAAAGTTCTAATTAAACAATTGGATGACAGGGATTGGTGTCGTTGTCCTTAACATCATACTTATTTTTACTAAAACCAAAAGGATGTGGAAATGAGCAAATTCCATGTGAATCCCAATCATCTTTACATGTTGGGCTATTCTACCTTTCTGTTTACCTTGTTGCCCTCGGAAATGGAGGGTACCAGCCCAACATTGCTACGTTTGGGGCTGACCAGTTTGACGAAGAGGATCGTGAAGAAGGTCAATCCAAGATTGCTTTTTTTAGCTACTTCTACTTGGCTTTGAACTTGGGCTCTCTTTTTTCAAACACAATACTTGGGTACTTTGAATATGAAGGGATGTGGGCCTTGGGATTTTGGATGTCTGCTGGTTCTGCTGTTTTGGCTTTGCTCTTGTTTCTTTGTGGGACCTCCAGGTTCCGTCATTTTAGACCCCAAGGGAACCCCATTTGCAGATTCTGTCAAGTGGTGGTTGCTGCTACTAGAAAATGGAAAGTCAAGAGACACCAATTCCAGGACCAGGAGGATCTGTTTGGATTAGAAGATGGTGGAAGAAAAGATTGTGATAGAAAGATAGTACACACTCAAGGATTTAGGTGATTATTCATTCATTACTCTAAAACTTTTCATAAATTAGAAACTGGTCTGGTCTAATTTTCATTAGTATAATTTTATCTTATGGCAGATTCTTAGACCGTGCAGCCCTTCTAACGGCCAAGGATTACACTGAAGACGGGGAGCGGAAGCTAAATCCATGGCGTCTTTGCTCAGTTACACAGGTAGAAGAGGTTAAATGCATACTGAGGCTTCTCCCCATTTGGCTATGCACGATTCTTTACTCTGTAGTCTTCACCCAGATGGCATCTTTGTTTGTGGAACAAGGCGATGCTATGAATACAACTCTCGCCAGATTCCACATTCCTCCGGCCAGCATGTCCAGTTTCGACATTCTCAGCGTAGCAGTATTCATATTTATTTACAGACGAGTTTTGGATCCACTAGTGGCTAGATTACGAAAGGATCCCAGAGGATTGACCGAGCTTCAGAGAATGGGAATTGGGCTGGTTATTGCAATAATGGCAATGGTTTCAGCTGGGGTTGTGGAGCTTTTCAGATTAAAATACTCAAGCTCATCAGGGAAAAGTGATTTGAGCATATTCTGGCAAATTCCGCAATATGTATTGATAGGAGCTTCAGAAGTGTTTATGTATGTGGGTCAATTAGAATTTTTCAATGGACAAGCACCTGATGGATTGAAAAGCTTTGGAAGTGCACTGTGTATGACTTCTATATCTTTGGGGAACTATGTGAGTAGCTTGCTGGTCACCATTGTTATGAAAATCTCTACTGCAGATGAATTGCCTGGATGGATTCCTGTAAATTTGAACAAAGGTCATCTTGATAGATTTTTCTTCCTTTTAGCTGCGCTTACCAGTGCAGATTTGATTGTTTATATTATTTGTGCAAAATGGTATAAATATATCGCGTTCCAGAACCAGCAGGAAACTCCTGAAAACAACACTCATCTTGGAGTTTGATCCATATTTTATACATACAGATTGTTAATTTATTATATAAATGACTGTTGGCAGTGATACTGAAGAAGTGGAGTCATATGTTTGCTTCTTCAAGTTGAGCACTAGGGGAATCGGAACTTTTGTCTTTTTTCCAATTTGATTTTGAGCATTTATATGTGAAAAAAAAAAAACTTGCTCAAACTCCAAATATGGAGTTTTATGTATGTAGTAATATTGTTGTAATGGGAATGGAAATGACTATTCATTTATCTTCTTCTTTTTTTTAACTTAGTTACAAGTGGAGAAGGGTGAAGGAGGAGAAGGGCATATGGAGATTATTTTAATTTTTTGTTGCTTCTAAATATGCTCTTTACACTATGTTTAGATGGGTGAATGAGTCATAATTAATGGAACTATATGTAAGGGTAAATAGGAGTAACAGTGAGAATGGTTAATTAATGGAAAGGTAAGGATAGGTTAATCAGCTTACTATACTTATATCCCAATTTAAGAGATAAGAAAATTGAAGTTTTAAGTAGGGGTGAGCAAAACCGAACCGCAAACCAAAACCGAACCGAATAAGCGGTTAACCGAATTTTTTGTTCGGTTTTTTGTTCGTTCAAAGATATGAACCGAATTTATTTACGTGTAAAATTCGGTTAAAACCGATTCCAAACCGAATTTAACTAAAAAATCGGTTAACCAAATTTTCGGTTTGATTTTCGGTTCATACAAAATCGGTTTTAAACCAAAAACTGAAAAATTGGTTCGGTAACTGAACCGAACCGAACCGATTTTGCCCACCCCTAGTTTTGAGAGGGTAAGGCTTACCTTTCCTTACTATTATATACCTCTTTAAACGTCATCGCAATTCCTTACCCTCAACCAAACATAGTGTTAACTTTATTAATTTTTTTTTCCTTCTTTCTAAATGGCTGTCTAAGTTTGGAATGATTATTTATGCATCTCTACTTCCAATTTCAATATCTAAACTTACACCTATATATTATTAAAACTGAAAATAAAGATATATTATAAATTACTTGGTTATACTCATATGGATGATTGATGAATGACTTGTATATGATGTGAAAGTAAATTTTTTATTAAATTCTTTCAAAATAAAAATCTTAAATAAATTATAGAATGGTGCTTGCTAAAGGATTCATATCCATATGAAAAAAAGTAGTGATAGATGTTAACTAAAATATAAATATTAATAAAAAGTTAATTAAAAATAAAATTACATTTTTTATAAGTCACAGTATAAAATAAGATCATATTCCATATGTTACACTTTTCGAAACATAATATGTAATTATTAGTTAAACAAATTTATATATATATAGTCAAATCCAACAAAAATAAATAAAAAAACTACTCAAAAAGATTTGTAAACGGTAATGAGTAGAGTTGATTTCATAAAGATTGATCAAGTTTATTCCTACAGCACTAAAATAGAATAAAGGAGGATTGTGAGTTGATGAAAACAATTAAAACTAAAGAACGCAGTAGGAAATTTAAACAAAAAATAAGTAAAATGAACACAACCAAAAGATATAATTCTTAATATAAAATTCTTATATTTAATCATCGATTCTAAGATAATTTAATAATTTTAAATTATTAACTTAATAATTTTAAATCACATGCAAGTTATAGCACATAAAAAATGCATCTCTGACCAATCTTTCTGCACATATTAGTTTAGACAAGATAAAGCGCTCTGAAAAATCTCTAATCGGTAAATAACCCTTATACAAGCGACTTGATTCAATTTATCAATAGCAATAAACACTAGTGAGAACTTGTCCTAATTAAAAAAATCTACAAACAAGATTCATTCAAATTAGATTGCGCAATTACGTAATATAACCCAAAATTCTGGTCATAATCAAATCATACCAATCACTACTTGCAATAACTCGACTGAAAAATTACGGATTTAATCTCATTGACTAGCTATATGCATCATGCTAGTTAATTAATTGGACAGATTAATTAACTAATAAAAAAACATTAAGGATGAAGTTTCCCAATAAGCTGCAATAAAAGTAGAATGGAATATAAATTAAAAATTAAAGATAAAGAGTATTAAAATCTCACAAATATGAAAAAAATCAGCTTCGAATTAACCCTTAGCTGAAGTAAAAAGTTTAGCCTCTAATTGCTATGGATAATATAAGAATAAAACTCCAAAAGCATTTTAGAGAGGAGGCTACCGAAGAATGCCTTACAAAACACTTATATATTGACTAAAATTAGATCAAATAATAATATAATAAAAGTGCCAAATAAAAAGAGTTTAATTATTATCCATAGGCTGTAATTTAAGCCCAAAATGTTAGTTAAACTCGCGGATCTAGTTATCCAAGTAAGTGCATCATATAACTCTGTACCGACTGTTAGCCTCACTCAAGGCTAAGTCAAGCAGCATTGAAAAACGTTCAAAAAATTTCAACAGCAGCTCCTATGTATTGAAACTCCTCAAATATGCTATAAATGCTTATTTTTTCATCACATCTAACAATTTTTAACCAAAATATATAAAATAAAGTAAAAGTTTACATTTAATCATAATAAAGCATCAAATTAGCATAAGATTAAGGACCAAAACTTGTTGTATTTATATGCTATCATGTATATATATAAAGTATATGGGCTAGAAACAAAACTAGTGGATGAATAAGAGATAGCTTGCCTTCTAGGTAAACTGGGTAAGACTCCCACATTTTCTGCTCGAAAGAGACCAAAAGGATTTGTTTTTTAACGAAATTATGTTGACAAGTTGAAAATCAACATAGTTTTCAAGTAAATCGGACTAAGAACCTTTAAGATCTATGATTTTTTTCCAAAATATGATCTTTGAGAATTTGAAATCATAAGAAAACGAAAGAAAGATTGGAATATTTAAAGATCATAAAGATAGATTTAAACTACATGGGCTACTACCGGTCAAAAGAAATCGATAATAGCCCTTGAAGGTGTAAGTAAGGATAGAATAGAGCATTGAAAAATGAGAGAGAGAGAGAGAGAGAGATTTAAAATTCTAAAATATAGCATCTACTATAATTTTTCTTATAATAATACACTTGATAATAATATACTAACATTTTGAAAATTTTTAAATACAAATATAATAGAACTATAATTCATAATACAAATTCATTTTATAAAATCCGAAAGAAGTAAATCATAAATTTCGTTTTCCCCCCAAACCTTATATTAAAAACCTAATTTCAATTTCCCGAAATTTTAAGTTGAAAGTTTGAGGGGCGAAGGGAAATTATTTAGTAGCGAAACATTAGGCGTAGCGATACAAAACTCCTTTCACTAGGGTTTGCTGGAACTTAGCACATTAGATTAGATTGCAAGCTGCTTCTGCTTTTGGCGGGAATTCCTTTGGTCCCCTTCTTCTGAAATCTCCAATTCACACTTTCCCACTATTTTCCAAGTAAAACCCTAGCTCGTAGTCTGTAAAGAGAGAAAATTGGAGCGTGTAATCGAATGGAAACGTAGAGAATCGAGGAATAATAATGGGGAAAGACGAAGAAGAAATGAGGGGAGAGATAGAAGAGAGGCTGATAAACGAGGAATATAAAATATGGAAGAAGAACACTCCTTTTCTTTACGATCTGGTCATCACCCATGCTCTCGAATGGCCTTCGTTGACGGTCGAGTGGTTACCCGAACGCGAAGAGCCTCCTGGGAAGGACTACTCCGTCCAAAAGATGATTCTCGGCACTCACACCTCTGAGAACGAGCCCAACTATCTCATGCTTGCCCAGGTCCAACTTCCCCTCGATGATGCTGAGAATGATGCCCGCCATTACGACGATGATCGCTCTGATTTTGGTGGCTTTGGAGCCGCCAACGGCAAGGTTTTCTTTTTTAATCCTATTGTTTTTTTTTTTCACTTTATTTTTTCAATTTAAATTTATGAATTTGTCTGTCTTTTCGAAGGTTCAAATAATTCAACAAATCAATCACGATGGAGAAGTTAATAGGGCTCGTTATATGCCTCAAAACTCTTTTATAATTGCCACCAAGACTGTTAGTGCCGAAGTTTATGTCTTTGACTACAGCAAGCACCCATCTAAGCCACCTCTAGACGGTGCCTGTACTCCCGATTTGAGGTTGAGGGGCCACAGCACTGAAGGTTATGGTTTGTCTTGGAGTAAGTTCAAACAAGGGCATTTGCTTAGCGGTTCTGATGATGCTCAAATTTGTTTATGGGATATCAATTCGACACCCAAGAATAAGGCCCTTGATGCTATGCAAATTTTTAAGGTCTGTTGTATATCCTTGGAATGCACTTCACTTTTATTCTACCATATTTCAATAGGACTCGACTTTGTTGCAATTTGTAGCAAAAATTTTGGGGAAAACAAATATTGAATGCATTAGCTTTGTGTATTTTCCAAATTATGAGAATCCTTTCAAATTTGTGCCAAAATAGGTTCATGAAGGCGTTGTAGAAGATGTAGCATGGCATCTTAGACATGAATACTTATTTGGCTCTGTTGGGGATGATCAATACTTGCTCATATGGGATCTCAGAACTCCTGCAGTCACTAAGCCTGTCCAATCAGTTGTAGCTCACCAGAGTGAGGTAAGCTAGTCAACACTCGGTTTGCACATATATTGGAGCTGAATGGTTGATTTTTTTTTTTATTGTGATTCTGCGAAAAGGCAAAAGATATTAGTGAGCTTATTGCTATGAATGATAGAATGCAGCTAAAAATTCATGTGGTAGATTCTAGTTTATCCATGTTTTCAGCTCTGTCCTTTTGCATATTGAATGATTTTTCAATTCTGTTAATTATTTTGCCAGAAAGTATTTCAAATTATTTCCAACTTGTACTTTGCATGTATAAAAACTTGATGAGAGTGGTATCCGAGATGAAAGACTAATATAAGCTGATCTCAACTAGTTTGGGAGTGAGGCTTTTTTTTTTTTGTAGATTGTGTGACAAGTTCCCACCTTTGATGTCCTTTTTGTTTTCCACACTTTAGGTCCCATCTTTCCTTCCGAATTGGATTGAACTCTGTCTCTGTTACCTATATGGAGAAGCTGCAGTTTGAATTTTGTGGCAAATTCATTTCTTTGTGTAGCAGTACAAGTTCGTGTTTTATGCACCTTGCTTGTATTTTCATCTCAGCTGTTCCCTCAAATGATTGAAAAAAAAATTAGGTTCTTGCCTTTACCTTTTTTGCGATCACTTAGCAAAATGCGGAATGATAGTTTTTCTCACGGATTCACTGTTATTATGGTATTTCTTACAATTTCTTTGTGGTTGACCGCTATTTTTGACAACAGCGTCTCTAAAATAGTGTATTTGGTTTTCTTTTGGCTGGTTTGTTCCACATGGAATGAGATGCCCGATCATGCACATTTATATTCTTATTCTTGGAGACTCCATTGGATGTGTTGTGAGGGATTCCTATTTCTCTGCTATATTCATGTTTTTAAGCTTTTTGTTAGTTGTGTTCTAATGAGTAAATATTGTTATTCTAAAACCAAATCCCTCCTATCTTAGATATATCACAGGCTTGGATTTTTCAGTTGCTTTTTATGTGATTTCTTTTACTGATATGTGGTAGGTCAACTGCTTAGCTTTTAATCCTTTCAATGAATGGGTTGTTGCAACGGGATCCACTGATAAAACTGTGAAGTTATTTGATATACGTAAGATCAACACTGCTCTTCACACTTTTGACTGTCACAAGTAAGTAGTCTCTGCACACCCTTTTGGACCTCTAATCGCAATCTTGCATGTAGATGTTTGCACACATCTTTTTTTTCTTCTTTTTTTTTTTTTTAAATTTATTGATTGATATCATGGTATTTAAGTTTAAAGAACCCCTTTTTTTTTTAAAACGTGATGCTATCAGGGAGGAAGTTTTCCAAGTTGGGTGGAATCCCAAGAATGAAACTATCTTAGCTTCGTGCTGCCTTGGCAGAAGGCTCATGGTGTGGGATCTAAGCAGGTTTGGCATTGTATTTGTATAAAACTGTGATTTGTTTGATAAATTTGTATGGAATTGCTCCCGCTTCATTAATATGAAGCCTATATCTCTTAGCTTCAAAAGAACAGAGTTAGATTGCTTTTCAGCCAAGGGTTGGAAGCATTAAAACCAATGAAGTCTGCTTTTGTCATAAAGAGAGAACTTCTGACTCCCCGTCCTTTTTTCCTCTTTGTTTAATGTGGTGTCCCCTTTGCAGGATTGATGAAGAACAGACACCAGAAGATGCCGAAGATGGTCCTCCGGAACTGCTGTTTATTCATGGTGGCCACACAAGTAAAATATCGGATTTTTCATGGAATCCATGTGAAGACTGGGTGATTGCAAGTGTGGCTGAAGATAACATCCTTCAGATATGGCAAATGGCAGAGAATATCTACCACGATGAAGATGACGTTCCTGGGGAAGAATCCACAAAAGTTTCCTAATGAATCCCTAGGGGCTGGCATTTAATCAATCAAATGGGGTTGTAGGATTTTTAATTGTTTCCTCTTTTTGTTCCCTCTGATCATTGCCCAGTCTCGATGTTTGTCTGGTCAATGGTATGGAAGCCTATGTATTCACAGTATTAATATTAAGAACAAGTTCTGTTTATTTGTATTGGCACATTTTTCATATCTCGCAAAGACTTAAGACCGACATTTTGATTGTGTAATGTATCGGAGACATCGAATGTTCAACAACAACATTGAGTTTCGGTCCAAAAACTGAGCTATTGAACAAAAAAAATTGCCATTGAAATACTGCATTTGTAGAATCAAACACAAAAGGTTTTAGTAGAAATGGTCTCCATTAAGAAGTTGATCAGCTGCAGTACGATTATGAGGTCCATTGACATGAGGACTTCCGCCAGCATGGTTGTCGTCGGAGTCTTTCCTCATGAATTGGAATCCCATTATATATCTATACTCTCCTGTTCCCAGGCAGCGGGAGCAGTAGCTGAGCCCACTACCGCCGCAGCTCTGACACCTGAACAAATCAACCACCACTCTTCAGTTTTCATCATCAGTAAAATCATTTTGTTTCGACAAATATTTTGATGCCTCACCATTTTGGCCATTCCCCTTTTGGAAGCATCGTCAAATGCACAGAGTTTGTACGGCCTGCGAGTTGGATGTCAAAGGAAAAGGAAAATATTATCAAATACGAACTTTATCTAAGGCATCAAAGTTGAGAGGGACGACAACAGACCTTTTCCACAACAAT
>CATIWJ010116149.1:0-19752 GCA_949640765.1 Croton laevigatus | reverse complement strand
TTGGAGTTTGGCCAACTGCCCCATATAATTTTATACAAGTAAAAGGTTTAGGAAAAAGGGGAAAACTAAAAAAAGATTAGAAGACAAAGTCATTATTTAATGAAAGAAAATGAATGACCCACAAAATTTCATCTAAACCATCACTTTCATTGTTGTCGTTGTACCATGGGAGTAAACAACTTTTAATAATTGTGTTGCTGAGTTGTCTTCACTCTAATTGTATATTTTAGACCAACCAAGAGTATTTTATTACATAAATTAATATAATAAAATTTAGGACTTAATCACTTTGGTCCATGAACTTGGCAAACATGTTCCAAGAAGGACAAAATCAACTTTTTTGACAAATGACACCTTAAACTTAGCAAATAATGTCAATTTAATCCTTTTTACCATTTTTATTTTAAATTTATTACAAAAATTGCATATTCTTTCAAACATTAATTATGCTAAACTAATTTATATTGGTTCTTTGACAACTAAGAGAGGGTAAATTAGTTGGATATTTAAAAAGCTTGAAAGCGGAATTCGGTGGATAATTGAAAATTGAAAGACAAGGGAATTTTATAGTGGTTCGGATATAGCTCGATCATATGTCAACCTTTTCAATTCCCGTAAGAAGTAGGTTCCACTAATCTTATAAAAAAGATTACAAAGAATTTTTCTAAGCTAACCTCAAACTTAGAGTTTTAAGCTCACGCTTAAATATTAACAAAAAAAAAACATTTAGAATTTCTATATCACTCTAAACTTACAACAACTCTTAATATTGAGTTTAATGCTCACTTAACAAACACTCACAATAATTGACTACAATAATTGAATGAAGATGAAAGAACAAGAGGTTTGTTGTGAAAGTTAAAGTTGTATTGAATACTCAGATTGTTCAACCTCTTAATGGCATTTTGAATAATATAGCATTTGCTCCCTTAAAATTGAAGTCTGTCTGAAGTTTTATAAGTGTCCCACGCGAGACTCCTCACTGACATAAGTGTCACGCACCAACCGTTGGTATGCACGACGCCTTCCATTTTCTGGTAAAAGGAAGGTACGATTGTTCATTTTTCTAATTTTTTAAGGGCTAAAAGGTACCATTATTTAATTGAAAGGCCAAAAGTCATAAATGATAATAGATACTGGGGCAAAAATTGTTATTGCCTAAACTTTTTAATGGCCTCACGTGCCTTCCGTTAATTTGAGACACACGTTCCGTTGAAATTGAAATTGAATAATATAACATTTGCTCCATTGAAATTGAAGTATGTCTGAAGTTTTATAAGTGTCTCACGCGAGACTCCTCACTGACATAAATGTCACGCACCAACTGTTGGTGTGCACGACACCTTCCATTTTCTGGTAAAAGGAAGGTGCGATTGTCCATTTTTCTAATTTTTTAGGGGCTAAAAGGTACCATTACTCGATTGAAAGGCCAAAAGTCATAATTGATAATAGATACTATGGGCAAAAATTGTTATGGGCCTAAACTTTTTAATGGCCTCACATGCCTTCCATTAATTTGAGACACACGTTCCGTTGAAATTGAAATTGAATAATATAGCATTTGCTCCTTTGAAATTGAAGTCTGTCTGAAGTTTTATAAGTGTCTCGTGCGAGACTCCTCACTGACATAAGTGTCACGCACCAACCGTTGGTATGCACGACACCTTCCATGACAAAATGATATAATTTTTTTAAAATGCAAAGATAAAAAAAATCTATTTAGAAAAGACAGAAACAAAAATATATATTAAGTAAAACTAAAGGGAAAGAATTATAATTTTTTCTTTTATTTATTTACTAATTATTATTATTATTGTTATATAAGTTTAAAGTTATTTTACTAATTATTATTATATAAGATTAAAGATTTGTTAAAAAAAAAATATAAGATTAAAGATTTAAAATTAAAACGTTTTTATATATCCGGAATCTATATGAGATTCAAACCAAAAATCAAAAATCTAAAAGGGATTCAAGTTTAACTAACTTTACTAAAAATAAAAAAAAAAAAGAAAAAAAATATTTTTATTTATACCCAACCAAACCATTCAAGCTTCATCCAAGAAAATAAATAGAACCCCACCGACAAAATAGACAACCCGAAAGAAATCGGACCCATTTCTAACCCGAATCATAAATTAAAGTCAGCCAAGATAATATTAGTAATAACTACAGAAAACAGTCGGTACCAAATAGTAGTAATAAATATAATAAATACTGTATAATATAAACATCCATTTTCAAAAAAAAAAAAGAGAAAATAAAATTTTATTTTCCATTTTAAAAATAGTAAAAACTAAATTTATTTTCATATTAAAAAAAATAATACTATTCACTTTCAGTTCAGAGCATTTCGGGTTGAAAAAGAAATGAAATTATCGCGAGAAATTGAGGCAAAGCTGTATGTAGTATGTATGTATATTCTGATATGTGTGTGTGACAGAGAGGAAGAGAGAGAAGGAAGCTTGGAAGTAGGATCTGCTTACGCGGCGTAGATCATGTCTCTCTCTCTCTTCTACTGTTACTACGCGTTTTCACTCTCTTTTTGCTCTTTCTTTCTTAACTTCCTCGCACATTTTCTCTCTCTCCAAACAAACGCCTAGTATATATATTTTTCCTGCAGTAAAACCGTGACTCCTAATCAATTTTTAATTCAAAAGGAAATTGGAAAATTTTGAAACTTTAATTTTATTGAGTTTTTGCGAATTTTTATTTTTATCTGTTTACAAGCAGAAAAGTGAAGAAGAAGAAAGGAAATAATTAATAGGGAGACGGAGGAGCCACCAAGTCCGGTGGGGGCACAAACCAGCGCCACCATCACATCCTGGGCCCCACCACGATGTGCTTCACCGGGTTTTTAATTATGATAATAAAAATTAATTAAGTTGTAATTAGGATTATTCCTAACTATTCCCTTTTTTTCTGAATTATTTTTGTTTTCACTCAATTAGACGTTTACTGGTAATTTTTGTTGTCGATCTGTCTTTCTATCTGTCTCGTTCTCTTTTACGCCTCCACATTTCATCTCTCTCTCTCTCTCTTAAAACCAACCCTTGTATTATCTATCATTGCCTCAAGATTGAGACCAGCCAGGATACAGAGAAGAGTGAGACTCTCTGGCTCTGTCAACCTAAAAAGAGAAGAAGACATTCATTTCATTTCATTTCTGATTCTGCTGTTTCCACCACATCTGGGTTTAGGGATTGGGATGCGAAGGTGGATGTCAGGGGCGGATTTTTTGGTGGTTCACTCAGTTTTGAGCTTGATTTGATTTTGTAAAGCTGAGTGAGATTTATTTGCAGTCATGAATACTGGGGGTCGACTCGTTGCTGGTTCTCACAACAGGAATGAGTTTGTTCTTATAAATGCTGATGAGAGTGGAAGAGTAAGAACTCGTTAAATCTCTGTATATTCATCCCATTTTGTTGATTTTCGATCTGGGTTTCCTTTGTAAATGTCAACATTTTGGGGGAGTGTTTTAGCTTACCTTGCTTGAGTGAGGGTATTCAACTTCATTTTTCTTCTGATCTGAAAGTTAGATTTAGATTACTTTATTTCCATTTGCGTTCCATCTTTACTTAGTTTGTTTACTTTATTTGATTTTTTTTTTGAAAATTTTGATTCTTTAAATAATTTCGATTCACATTCTTCTAAATTTTCTTTCCTATTACTCGAAATATATTTTTTTCCCAGAACTAGAATTGTTTCAAGATTGGGGTGGTTTGGTGGAATTAATAGTTCCCAATTTTGAATCTGGACTGCTGGACTTGCTTCTTGGAATATTTGCTAATGTATTTCAGATTTACAGTCGTTCTGGCATGTAAATATGTTAACTTTGCTTTTTTTTAGTAACCTAAGATCTAGATTCCGATTTCGAGTATAATCATTAAGGTACCAGGAATAACCTATAATGTCGGTAATTTATATCAAACTTGTTTTTAGTTAAGAGATTGGAAATTCTATTGAGATTTTTTTTTGGAGTTGTATTGTAGGTGACTTTAGCCCAGAACTTCAATGAATTTGGCATATGTGGTATCTTCCTTTCAACTCTTGTGCCACATATAAGATATCTTGCAATGTCTTCTTATTCTTCTGGATCCACGATACATTATATTTGACCTGCTATTCTTAAAAAAAAAAACAAACAGTGTTTAGTCTTGTGAGTCAGAAATCCCCTCCACCTTTGATACAAGGGCGGATAGAGTGGCTACTTGGCTTTCAACAAATTCAGGTTTCAAAGATCTGAAGTGTTTTAACATTGAGCTTTCAAATTCACAAGAACTTGTGAAGAGAAAGTTTAGTTTCTAAGTACTTAGACCAAACCGGGGTAAAATAAAGATGGTACATTGGTGTTTCATCATCATTTCTGATGGAGATTTAATTAGTATAACTGGGAGTGTAGTCTGATTCAATGAAAAATAGCCCTTTCTTTTGCTTGTTGCTTTTGGTGATTTAGCTGCCTATTTTATTAATATCTTTGGCGGTGATATTTCTTTTTCCTTTCCCCCCCCCCCATTCTGATGTCCTATTGCTGATTGTGTACATTTGTTGTCCTTGTGTACAGATAAAATCTGTGCAAGAATTGAGTGGACAAGTGTGCCAGATATGTGGAGATGAGATTGAGATTACTGTAGATGGAGAGCCATTTGTTGCTTGCAATGAATGTGCTTTCCCTGTGTGCAGGCCTTGCTATGAATATGAGAGAAGAGAAGGAAATCAGGCCTGCCCTCAGTGCAAAACCAGATACAAGCGCATCAAAGGTTAGATGGTGACACTATTTTTATGTGTTGGTTTTGTATTATTTGCATATCTGACTTTGTCCAGCTACTGATGTAAATGGCAGGTAGTCCAAGGGTTGATGGTGATGAGGAAGAAGATGATATTGATGATTTGGAGCATGAGTTTGACTATGGGAACTTTGATGGCATGGGCCCAGAACAAGTTGCAGAAGCAATGCTTTCTGCTCGCCTTAATACTGGGCATGCTTCATATTCAAATGCGGCTGGAATTCCAGCATCCTCTGAACTTGATTCTTCTCCTCTTAGCTCCAAAATACCTCTTTTGACCTATGGCGAGGAGGTAATTTAGTTGACTTCATGCAAATGTTCACAAGTGGCTGATACTTGTACTAAATTTCTTGTTTATTTTGTTCAGGATGCGGATATTTCTTCTGATCGACATGCTCTTATTGTACCCCCATTCATGGGCCATGGAAATAGAGTTCACCCAATGCCATATTCTGATCCATCTGCACCCTGTAAGTCATTTGTTCACTCGTTGCTCGCATAAGTTCTGGTTTTTGTGATATTGTAATCATCCAGATATTAACACTTGTGGTTTTATTTTGTTTTTATAGTGCAACCTAGACCTATGGTTCCAAAGAAAGACATCGCTGTATATGGGTATGGAAGTGTGGCCTGGAAAGCCAGAATGGAAGAATGGAAGAAAAGGCAGAATGACAAGCTTCAGGTGGTCAAGCATGAGGGGGGAAATGACGGTGGACACTTTGATGGGGATGAATTTGATGATCCTGATTTGCCCATGTGAGTTGAAGCTTGAAATTTTTCTTTTTGCTAATGCTTTTATTCTTTGCTTGACCGCATCTTTTAAGTGTTGTTCCGTCTGAGTCAATTATTGTCTGTCTAGAGGTGGCATTTGATGACCCAGTTTACTAAGAAGTGCAAAGATTTTTAAGGCGCTGTTGAAAATAGTATGACCAGGATGAAAAAAGGTTGTTTTTAATGGCATCCATAGAAGAAAGGACCTTAGTTTGTTCTCCTTCAAGAAAAAAATGAACAAAGAAAAAGAGAAATTCTAAATGAGTGGTGAGAGCAACTGAATCATATGATGTGCTGATTCAAGTACTAATGTAAAGAATGGTAATGAGTTTCAAAGGAATGATTAGCAATTTCATGTCGGACATGGGTCAACACCATGTGAAATGCAGGGTAACATTGAGAATATTAGACCAGCACAAGCTTGTGTTCGGCATCATGAGTTTGAATCATCTTTTCATTTTCAGTGACAATTATGTGTCCATTCCTCTAAATACTGTATGGAAGAAAAGATTGAGTACAGAGAGATTGGCTTCATTCAAACTCAGCAAACTCCATTTTCCCAGCAGAATTGAGCTTAAAATGTTTTCAAGTAATCCAAGTGCTTGCATACCAGTTCATCTCTATCAAGAGTGCCTAAAATAATCAGTTATTTAAGAAGATAGTTGCTTGCCCTGGGGATTCCTTATGAATTAGTTTGTTGGGATTCCAAAAACATGACTGCTTGTGTGTATTTTAAAGTTTGAACAATTCAATAGAAGGCTGCTTTTTATTGATTACAGTGATTACAAAGTTGGAATTGAAATTGAATTGGATGAGAAAACTAGAGAACCAATAAAAACTATAATTTATACAGCCACCAGAACTGAGCTCTGTAGCAGCTGGTACTGCTCCCACAGATAAGAATCTGCCAATACTAAATATTTCTCCCAGATGTGATCTTCATCCCTACTCTCCTAATCTTTTTATATGTTTCTCTCTGTGAACCCTAAAGGGTCTTGGGCTACTGTTACAATACCCGGGGTTGGGCTTTCCTCTCAATATGTTTGTGCTGGACTTGACCTTCTGGATGATTTTACTGCTAAATATAAGATGCTCACTAATGGTTCTGTGTCTAGACCTTGGTTCACTAATATCTAAATTTATGTGCTACTACAAAAATTGTAATTTATCTGGAAGTGTGATCTTAAAACAATATCTTCTATTTATTTATGGATTGTTTTCTTTATCCATTCATATATTTGAACTTTTTTACAAGTTTGTTGATGCACTTTTTCAGGATGGATGAAGGCAGACAGCCACTTTCAAGAAAGTTACCCATAGCATCAAGCAAGATAAACCCATACAGAATGATAATCATCCTCCGTATGGTGATTCTTGGCTTATTTTTTCACTATAGAATTCTTCACCCAGTCAATGATGCGTATGGTCTGTGGCTGACATCAGTAATATGCGAAATATGGTTTGCTGTATCATGGATCCTTGACCAGTTTCCTAAGTGGTATCCAATTGAGCGTGAAACTTACCTTGATCGGCTCTCACTAAGGTAAATGGTGCCTACTCATTTAGTTTCATGTGATGATACATGTTTCTTATAAGCAAACTTGGAGTCATTGTCTTACATAATTCTACTTCCCTTCTTGTGTGTGAGATTCTGGAGTCCAATGCCTTATCAATATTTCTTGATTTTCAGGTATGAGAAAGAAGGAAAACCATCTGAGTTGGCCAGCGTAGACGTATTTGTCAGTACTGTTGATCCAATGAAAGAACCCCCTCTGATCACTGCAAATACGGTTCTCTCGATTCTTGCGGTTGATTATCCAGTGGACAAGGTTGCGTGCTATGTCTCTGATGATGGTGCTGCCATGCTTACATTTGAGGCACTGTCTGAGACATCTGAATTTGCCAGGAAATGGGTTCCTTTCTGTAAGAAATTTAATATTGAGCCCCGTGCCCCCGAATGGTATTTTAGTCAGAAGGTTGACTATTTAAAGAATAAAGTCCACCCAGCATTTGTTAGGGAAAGGCGTGCTATGAAGGTGAGTGGTTGTGTGCAGATTCTCTTGTAAAATCTAAATGATACAGCACTATTTTACCAAATTGGTTAGTTTAGTGAGATAGGATAGGTGGACATTAGCTGAACTGTGATTGCTATTGCTATTCTTTTTCCTCAAGGCACAACTCAGTCTAATTTATGCTAATGATATTCTTTTATTTTGATCTCTTTTATTTCTGCAGAGAGAGTATGAGGAATTCAAAGTACGGATAAATCAATTGGTTTCCACTGCACAAAAAGTGCCAGAAGATGGCTGGACAATGCAAGATGGAACCCCATGGCCTGGAAACAATGTGCGAGATCATCCTGGCATGATTCAGGTGAGACTTTATGTTTTATCTACAAAGAATAGGCTATGCTTTCATGATATTCTGTTTAGATATCTAAACATTGAATCAGGAAGGTTATTGCAATTTGCTTTGACATTGACATAATGTCTTGTATTAAATACTGATTGTATCCCATTTTACAGGTCTTCCTTGGTCATACTGGTGTCCGTGATCTGGAAGGAAATGAGTTACCTCGTTTGGTATATGTTTCTCGTGAGAAAAGACCAGGGTTTGAACACCATAAAAAGGCTGGAGCCATGAATGCTTTGGTAAGGCTTGGACATGAATATTTATATGCAAATCACTTTTTGAGTTAAGATGTTGAGAACTAATGCATTGTTCTTTGTTATAATTTCTACAGATTCGGGTCTCTGCTGTTCTTTCGAATGCACCTTATCTTTTAAATGTGGACTGTGATCACTATATTAACAACAGCAAAGCTCTTAGAGAAGCAATGTGCTTCATGATGGATCCACAATCAGGGAAGAAAGTTTGCTATGTTCAGTTCCCTCAAAGATTTGATGGTATTGATCGTCATGATAGATACTCAAATCGGAATGTTGTATTCTTTGATGTATGTATTTTTGCTCTCATCCCTGCTCTAACCTGTCTTCAAAAAATTTCTTTTCCATTCGTATTGTTTATTAAAAAAAAAAGAAACTAATTTCCAAGTAAAAACAGATCAATATGAAAGGATTGGATGGTTTGCAAGGACCAATATATGTTGGAACTGGGTGTGTTTTCCGAAGACAAGCACTTTATGGTTTTGATGCACCTGCAAAGAAGAAGGCCCCACGCAAAACCTGCAACTGTTGGCCAAATTGGTGCTGCTTATGCTGTGGCTCAAGAAAGAACAAGAAGTCAAAGCCAAAGAAGGAAAACAAAAAGAAGTTGAAGAACAGGGAGACATCAAAGCAGATACATGCCCTTGAGAATATTGAAGAAGGAATTGAAGGTACTGATTTCATCTGCTACTATATCACTAGTTACACAATGAGCATCTCTGTTCTATCCCTGAAAATTTCTAATTCAACTACTTCTGTTCCGGTACAGAATCAACTACCGAAAAGGCTGCATTAACATCCCAAATGAAATTGGAGAAGAAGTTTGGGCAGTCTCCAGTGTTTGTAGCTTCTACACTCTTAGAAAATGGAGGAGTTCCTCGAGATGCTAGCCCTGCATCACTTTTGAGAGAGGCCATCCAGGTCATCAGTTGTGGTTATGAAGATAAAACAGAATGGGGAAAAGAAGTAAGTGAAGATGAGAATATGATTAGTTTAAAGCTTACCGCACAAAATTCTACTTTAATGTGCTGAGTTAATAAAAATATTCTATGCTCAATCAGGTTGGCTGGATATATGGCTCTGTGACTGAGGATATCCTGACAGGTTTCAAGATGCACTGTCATGGGTGGCGATCGGTGTATTGCATACCCAAGAGGCCTGCATTCAAGGGGTCAGCTCCTATTAATCTGTCAGATCGTTTACACCAAGTTCTACGGTGGGCGCTGGGTTCTGTGGAAATTTTCTTGAGCAGACACTGTCCTATTTGGTATGGCTATGGGGGTGGATTAAAATGGTTGGAACGGTTTTCCTACATAAATTCAGTTGTGTATCCTTGGACATCCATTCCCTTGCTCGTTTACTGCACTCTACCAGCTATTTGCCTTCTCACTGGGAAATTCATTGTTCCAGAGGTAACATCCTATTCTTGAGATGTTTCTAAAACTGCAAGTAATATGAAGAAATAGGGACTGACTTAAGTTTTGGTGCTTTTTCAATCATTTTTAAAACTGTGCATTGTGATTGATTGGAGGTACTTGATGTTGGTTGATCCTTCTTTTTTTATTCTGTGGAGTTTATTCATGTAGTGGCTTATTTGAGTCTACGTGCATAAACATATTTTGGTCAATGTTTAGAAGATTCAATATACTAGCAACAAATCAGTCATATGAAGAAAAATGAAGATGTTTCTAAAACTGCAAGTAATATGAAGAAATAGGGTCTGACTTTAGTTTTGGTGCTTTTTCAATCATTTTTAAAACTGTGCGTTGTGATTTATTGGAGGTACTTGATGTTGGTTGATCCTTCTTTTTTATTCTGTGGAGTTTATTCATGTAGTGGCTTATTTGAGCCATAGTCTACGTGCATAAACATATTTTGGTCAATGTTTAGAAGATTCAAATTACTAGCAACAAATCAGTCATTTTGTTAACTGCTAATTAATTCTCTTCAGTTTTGTATTTTCTTTTGGCTTACTCAAGGTCTTTATGTTGAACAGATCAGCAACTATGCCAGTATCATATTTATGTCGCTCTTCATATCTATTGCTGCGACCGGTATCCTTGAGATGCAATGGGGTGGTGTTGGAATAGACGACTGGTGGAGAAATGAGCAATTTTGGGTGATTGGAGGCGTTTCATCGCATCTTTTTGCTCTTTTCCAGGGTTTGCTGAAGGTGTTGGGTGGTGTTGACACAAACTTCACGGTCACTTCAAAAGCTGCTGATGATGGAGCATTTTCAGAGCTTTACCTATTCAAATGGACATCACTTTTAATCCCTCCCACAACATTGATGATCATAAACATTGTTGGAGTGATTGTTGGGGTCTCAGATGCAATCAACAATGGGTATGATTCATGGGGTCCTTTGTTCGGAAGGTTGTTTTTCGCCTTGTGGGTCATTATCCACCTCTACCCCTTCCTCAAGGGGCTTCTCGGGAAGCAAGACCGCATGCCTACCATTATTCTGGTATGGTCAATTCTGCTAGCATCTATTTTAACTCTTATGTGGGTCCGAATAAACCCTTTTGTGTCGAAAGATGGCCCTGTCCTGGAAGTATGTGGGTTGAACTGTGACTGAAGATAGAAGGAATAAAAAGCAGCCTAAAAGTAGGTTGAGTTCAGTGGGCATGGTGTCCGCGAGTCACGGTCGAGTCGCAGTCGGTAGGTCAATTGGATAAACTGGTTGGGACTTGCTTTGCGCGATGTGATATGGCCATAACGACATTTTTGTGGAAAGTTTGTAGTTTGGGGGTGTAGATACTGTGGATTGGGAGCGACACATTGATTTTTATTTTTTACAGGTTTTTTTTCAATTAATTCTTTTATTAAATTCCTGTGGGTTTTAGGGGTTTTAAATGTTCTTATGATGTGAGTCATTTCTTAATGTAATTCTAAGAGATCTGAATCATAAATTATGCCCTTGTCAATGTGGGGATTCATATAAGTGTCTTGAGAGACAGACTGAAACCACCTCACGTCCTTTAGTTTCATTGTTTTTGAATCTGGACATTTCTGTATCTAATTTGGAGTTGCAAATATTATGCAATTTTTTCAAGTCTGCTTTGTTGCACTTCTTTCAATTGAAATTTGTCTGACTTCATTACAAGATTTGGAACATAATATCCCTCGTTTTGGAAAGAAAAAGAGGTGATCATCCTAGTTATCAGTGGAGCTTGTATGTTGTGCGAGTTTTAGTACTGGTCAGGTATGTTGTGCTCCGCTGCCGATTTTGGAATTGCTTAACGTTTTTACAGAATATAATAATAAAAATATTTTTTGCAACATTTGGTAAAATAGATTTTAAGATAGTTTTTAATTGATTTGATTAAAAGATTTAGCTTTTAGTGTATTATAAATAATTATTAAGAACAATTAATACGTTACTCAAATACATACACATTTGTTACTTCCAATATGAACAAATGAGGATCAATATGGACAAATGAGATAAGGGTATTTGTGTAATTTGTGGAAAATTAAAGAGAGAATGATTAATTAAAATTTCCGGGTCTAGAGATTATCTTTTATCTCAATCTTGGAATTGCCCATTAAAGCTGCCAGATTATTCCAAACCACTGCACGATCTGCACGTGGGTTCGCATCTTGCCCTTTTGGAATATTATAGTAGATTGGCATTTTTTTAAAGTAAGTAAAATTACTATTTTAACCTGATATTTGGTTTAATAACTAAATACAACTATTGTTTGACCTAATTACTATTATATCACCGCGCTGTTAACTTTAATATTTGACAAATTAGAAAAAAAAATGCAGAACTAATCCCTTAAGTTGACTTAAATTTTTTTTTTTTATCATTTTTGCAACTTTTAATACTCAATTTTATTGTACTTTGATTTTTTTTTTGTTAACACAATCACTTTTACACTTAATAATTGTAAAATTAGAATATAAAAATTCACTAAAAATTTTTAATTTGATAAAATATAAATAAAAAATTACTAATATTATTTTAAATTTTTTTGAAATAGACTTGTTTGTCCTTATATTTTTAATTCCGTCCCATATTTTTGTACTTCTGTTAAATAATAACCAATATTCTGTTAATTTTTTAAATAATTGTTATTACTACCCTTTAATAAATATGAATTTAATTAATAAATAGGTACCAAATTATGAGCCAAAAAGACCTATAGTGCCAACCAACTCTCCGATTGATGGCCAAAACTGAAAATAAGATCGGGTCGTGGGTTGGTCAAAAGATTTGAAAATTTCAATTAATTTTTCAAGGTCTTATGGTGCTTTGATACTAAAACTAAGCTTATAACTTGATTTATTATATCAAAAGTTTCATTGTGGTGTATATGGCAGTTTTTTTGGAGGTCGAAAACTGGTTTGAGTGGTGTATGCAGTTTTTTTTTTGCCGGAATTAAAATACAGGAATAAAAAAGTTTATTCTAAAAATGCAGGAATAAAAATGTACATTAGGTGATAATATAGGAATAAAATTATAATTTTTTCTTATTTTAATATTTACAAGAAAAGTCAGTAACAATTTTTAGTTGCTAAAAAAATCCATAAGAAAAAATGTCTAAAATAATAATAGCGATTTTTCATTTTTATTTTATCAAATTAAGAATTTTCAGTAAATTTTTATATTTTGATTTTACAATTATTAAGTGTGAAAGTGGTGGTGTTGGTAAAAAAAAATTCAAAATGCAATGAAATTGAGTATTAAAATTGCAAAAAGGATAAAAATGAAAATTTAAATCAATTTGAAAGGCTAATTCTGCAATTTTTCAACGGTCAAATGTTAAAATTAACGTTGTGGTGATGTAATAGTAATTTATACTAAACGTTAGTGATGTTATAGTAATTTTGTCAAAATACAGTGATAAACTAGTAATTATGACATAAACTCAGTGATGAAATAGTATTTTTTCCTTTAAAGTATTATTTAAGCAAATACTAATCAAAGTATTTAATTAAGTAAATAATATTTTTTTTATCTTCTAATATATTCTTGGTTAAATTATTATTGATTTTTATTTTTCTATACCAGCTACTAATATATAAAATTATTTTCTCTTATTTACTCAACTACCTCCTACCTGAGCACTACCACCAGAGCCAATGCCTGTGGTTGATAAATAAATTTATTTACTTTTATTTCTTTGTAACACCCATCCTGGCTTACGCAGAGCCGCGATGGAATACCACGCGTTAATAAATATAATAACTAAATTAATTAATTTGAACTAAATATTTATTAACATAACATCGTTGCATACTTAGCGTTCGTGGGCCAACTATTTAATTTACATAATATTTATAAAAGTTTAATTGTGTACATCCCAAACTATCCTCATATGCATATAAAATAGTACAAAATTCCAAACTCAAAATTCACCTATTGCTAGGCTTCCGATGATGAATGCAAGATCATCCAATACCCGCTAGTCCACTCCTTATCCTGCGAGTTACAGCACATAACTTGCTGAGCATTTTTTTTTTTTGCTCAGTGAGTACTTTATTTATTTGACATAATCTAAAACAAGTAAAAGAAATTCAAGTCATTTATTCACAACAAATATTATTTGCTACTATATTATTTTATCTGCTGACTAATTATTCTCTTATTTACTGTCTGACTTTCTTTTCTGTATTTACCAAACTTCTGATCACAAATTTATTAGTATTTATTCATTAATACTATTTTCGCTCTATAAAGTATTTCGGTAGACTAATAAGAGTAAGACAAATTGGACATTGGTCCCTAAATATTTTGGGCATCCGCTCTTTAGTATATAAATATGGGCATCCACCCTTGGATATATGAATATGTAGGCATCCACTCTTGATTATGCAGCTGCTAATATGATATCATACTCTTACTAATACTAGTTCTGACCGGATACTAAGTAGAGTTTGTATTTAAGTTTAGTAAATTATGATTTAATTCCGACTCTTGATATTAATTTCACATTTATTATAATTCAACTTATTGTTTTGCTAACTAGTAAATTCCCGATGCAATAATACTATCTCAACATAATTAATAAAAATATCACCAACATTTAAATAAATAAAATTCATAAATTTAATTCGGACGCACATCTGAGTATTAAACGCAGTCAAATAAATATAGTACCATACCTGATTTAAGTTTGCTATTAGCTAATTCTCCGTAAATCCTTAATTTCTCCTCTTTTTCCTTTAATTCAGACCCCAAAAATAATTTTTAAATATTTAAAATATTTTTAGTAACACTATATAAATAAATTTGGGCCTCTAATTAATTAAAATTTCTAAATAAACTTAATTTAGTAATTAAAATATGTTGTTGGACCTAATTAAAAACTTAAAATAAGTTCAGGGGTTACTTAGCAATAAGGGAGGGTAATGCTAAAAATCCAAGGAAAAGCTGAAACTTTGGGCGCCTAGGTTGATATTCAGCTTCTAAACGGCGTCGTTTTGGCCAAAACGCGGACCCAGCGCGCGTTTTGGTCTACTTCTTCACCCGGTCCCCCTCTGCGTCAGGTTTCACAGATCCGACTTGACCCAACGCCCACTTGCAACTCCGGCGACAACAGGTGGCGAGGCAGACACCGATCTCTTCCTCTCAGCGTCGCCGACCTTTCTCCGGTCTCAGAATCAACGGACGGTGATCAAGGCTTCCGAAACAAGCTTAGAAAAGACACGGGTTACCCGGTCGGAATTTCACTTTCTGGCGACTGGTCGGGCCATTTCTTGCGTTAGACAGGTTTAAATCAGTCCAAGGGTTTGATTTTCGATATTATTTTCCAAATTTGATAGGGAAAAATGAAAGTTGATGTTTGAAATTTTCTTGTTCTTTTCCCAATTTCCTCCCCCGTCTCCTTCGTTTTTCTCTGTCTCTTTCACTGTTCATCCTGCTTTTATACTCATTCTTTCCTTGCTTCCCACATCTTTCAGTCCTAACCTTCCACTTGTCCCCCTACTTGTCATCATCTCTTAGCGTATACGTTTCTCTTCTCTTCTCCATTTCTTTCTTTCTTTTATTTATTATTATTATTATTATTATTGTCATATTTTATTATTATTATTATTATTATATTTACTAAAACTCACATTTATAAATTAAATTTATACTTAAGTCCTTGAGCCAGTGTTTTAAATTTTACTGCCTAAATGCCGCCTTTGTCACTCCGACGCATTTTCGACAGTTGGAATTTGACATTTCCACCCACCTAATTAAAAAGTTTTGTCCTGAAAACTTATTAGTTAATGTTATATAACTCACATCGTACTAATTTCGCATGTCAGTCATGTAATTTAGTATGCACATATTATTACTTAATATAAATTTTCATACCTTAGTTCTTTTCTGGAGTTTCTTCATTTTTTTGAGCTCTCATAATGTAAACTCTTGCGGGTGCCATTGGTTCAGGGCGATTTACGAACTCCAAGGCTGCCCCAACTTGACTCGTACTAGAATTTCTACCTCTTCCTCTTCTGCATCCCCTGCCAACTCCGCTCACCGTTTGAGTCTTTTCCGAGGTTTCCTGAGTTCCACCTCGGTATTTAGGACAATCTCCTTGAAAATGATTCTGAGCTCCACATCCCATGCATGCTCCAGAAATCAACCAACATTCTCCGACATGTTTACTTCCGCAGTGTTCACAGGTTGGTTTATTGTATTCCATACTTCCAGAGTCGACACTAGATTCCACTATATTCCTATTTCCCCTTTAGCCGCCTGACTTGGTCTTGTGGATAAGCTTCCACTTTTAGCTCTTTTGCTCATCTGAAATTGTCCACTTGCTGATTCTTTGTTTTCTTCTCTCCTCACATTCTTCCTCTGCTCTTTTTCTTGCTTTTCCTTAATTACTGCTTCCAATTCTTGTGCGACCGAAACTAGCTCTGAAAATTCTCTAATTCGCTGTGCTGTCACTAATATTTTTATTTCATCGTTCCATCCTTTTTCCAACTTTTTACAGCGATCCACTTCTGTTGCGATAAATTCTAGACCGTAGCGATTTAATTTTGTAAATTCTCGTTCATACTCCTCCACAGTCATCCTTCCTTGTTTCAAAAACAGAAACTCCTCTTTTCTCCGATCTATATACATCTCCGTAATATATTTCCTCTTAAACTCTTTCAGAAAGAAATCCTAAGTTCTTTCTTTCGGTGCCACGCGTTGTTGTACTGTATCCCACCAAGCGTACACTTCTTCCATTAGCAATGATGTGGCACACTCATATCTCTCTTCTGGTCCACATTTGAACTGATCCAAAGCTCTGATAGTACTATCTAGCCAATATTCGGCTATCTCTGAATTATCCTCCTTCTTGGCCCTAAACTCCTTTGCTCCATATTTTCTCAGTTTTTTAATCAGCGGTTTCCACTCCCTTTCTATAACAGGAGCCGGGGTAGGCACTAGTGGTTGTACTGATCTGGCTATATGCCTAAAAGCATCCGCCATATGTTGAAATATGATTTCCTGAGCCGGGCCCATAGCTGCCTACTCACTTCCTACATTCGGAGCTATCCCTTAATGCTCCATTGGGCTAGAAGCATAAGATTCAACTTCCTCTCCACTAATATTCTACAAATTTTGTGACATCCTACCTAGAATAGATTACGATATGCTCAATTCATCATTATACATCTTTTAATTATTTCCTAATTGGCATGTATAATTACTTATTCACTACCTATGGCCTAGAACCGACTAAACATCTGCTCTGATACCAATTCGGTAAATACAGAAAAGAAAGTCAGACAGTAAATAAAAGAATAACTAGTCAGCGGATAAAATAATATAGTAGCAAATAATATTTGTTGTGAATAAATGGTTTGAATTTCTTTTACTTATTTTAGATTTATGTCAAATAAATAAAGTACCAACTGGGCAAAAAAAAAAAAAGAAGCTCATCGAGTTATGTACTAAAACTCGGATGATAAGGAGTGGACTAGCAGGTAATGGACGATTTGCCGTTCATCATCAGAAGCCCAGCAATAGGTGAATTTTGAGTTTGGAATTTTGTACTATTTTATATGCATATGAGGATAGTTTGGCATGTATACAGTTAAACTTTTATAAATATTTTGTAAATTAAGTAGTTGGCCTACGAACGCTAAGTATGCAACGATGTTATATTAATAAATATTTAGTTCAAATTAATTAATTTAGTTATTATATTTATTAACGCGTAGCATTCCGTCGCGGCTCTGCGTAAGCCGGGATGGGGTGTTACATTCCTTCTAGCTACTGCTATTGCCGATCACCGGTAAATAAATTTATTTACTTTTATTTCATTTCATTGGTCAGTAATTTATTTACTTTTATTTGTTTCCAACTGCCGTCATCGATTAACGGTAAATAAATTTATTTTATTTTATTTTCTTAACAAACTTAGATATATAATTTTGTTTTTCAACAAATTTAGGTATATAAATTTATTTTTTTTAAAATTTATATAAATTTATATTCTCATATATTTAGGGACTTGTCTGCAAAATTTTAAAAAATTGAGGACTGAATGAAACTTTTGTAATTTATGTTCTTCTTCATGACGAAAACCTAGCCGCCCTAACTAGTCCATCGAAATACTCAAACCTGGCGGTGACTGATGGAACCAAGGGAAGGTGGTCGTTGCCGCTCGATTTTCGCCACAAAAAAAAACCCAATGATGACAAGATTCCAATTTTCAAGAGATTTCCAAGTTTTCAGACAGATCATTTTCTTTGCCGAATGGATTCCATTTAGCTTTGTGCTTATTTTCATAAAATCTCAAATGTTTAGCCTTGAGGCAATTCTTTGGTTTCTAGTTTTTTGGGTCCACATAAAATTATTTTTGTCAACAATTAATTTTATTAATTAATTTTAAGTTAAATCAGACCTATTAATTGGACCAGATTGGTTTTGGGGTGTCGATCCAAAATGAACCGAACCACATCGGTTCGATTCGGAGACATCAACCCAAACCAAACCAGCACTTTATTAACAAAACACAGTCGTTTCCTCCATTTCCAGAAAAGACAAAACGTTAAATCGTTTCTTCCGTTTGTTTCTTTCAAAAACTGAACAAAGCATGGCAGAGGTAAAAGATTCGAGAATCTCTCTGGCCTCGATTCAACGTTCAAAATGCAGAAGTGAAAGGGACGGATGATGGCTGGCTCTCCTTTGGGTCTTGATCCGAAGCAGAAAGGAAAAGATTTAAGGGTGATTAAGAGAAAGAGAAAGGAGGTCATAGGAGAAGAAAAGAAAAGAAAAAGGGAAAGATTAAGAGGCATGCGAAGACAGAGAGAAGGGGAGTTTTGGGTACAAAAAGCAAGCAGAGGAGCGTTTTTGGGGGAGCTCATTTTCGTTGGACGGAGGAAAATTGATAAAGAGCTCGAGAGTTGAGAGGTTTTGGGGTATAGGGAGAGAGATTTTGGTTTTGGTTTTGGGTTTTGGGAAAAACGCCATTGATGTTTGAAGGAGGAAAGCTCGAGTAATAGCTTCTTCTTCTTCATTCTGAAATTATTTCGAAGAAAGATTTTGAAAAAGGGAAAAAACGATTTGAAAAAGGTTAAAGCAAAAACGATTTTAACGGCAAAATCCATTTGACGACGAAGCTGCTGTTTACGTAGAAACTAGAAATATCTTGCAGAAACAGAATGGATCTTGGATGAGAAAGCTCTGAGGGCAATCGGTAATCTCTAATCCTTTTCTTTTTCCTTGTTTTATTTCGCATATTTGAGTTTGATTGAGAAAATGGCAGATTGTATGTTTATGTTAGAACCTGATTAATTTCTTGTTATGCTTAGTTTCTAGGTTCTGCGTTGGTCTATGCCTAGTCTTAGTTTGTCTCTCTGCGTTTTCTTTGTTTGGTCTTTGTTGTGGATCAATCGTTGATTTTTGTGATATGTTTTTCGTTTTGGATTTGCTGGATGTTTCTGTATGGGTTTTGTTTTTGGCAATGGATTTTTATACTTCCTTTGCCCCTAGGATTATGATGTCAAAGTTTGATTTTGGAACTAAAGATACTCTTTGGAAAGCATGGGTATTAATCTGGTTCTAAAATGTTTTCACTTTCTATGTTTTTAATTTTGTTTTAGTTTCAAAGATAGATCTTGATGGCCAAGAGAACTCTGATTTGGGTTCCTTGATTCTTGCTCCCAAAATTTTCGACCAAAGTTTCAGACCCTGTATTATTTTGGAAATGTTTCCGGTTTTGAAGAACCAGAAAAATGCCTGAACCTATTTTTAATATGAGTTTGCCTAGCATGTTTTGGTTTCACGGGGCATCTAAATCCCTTTTTTTAAAAAATTCTTGCAGCTGTATCTTCAGAGTCTGTTATCAACTTGCTCCCATTTCTTGGATTTAATATTTGAACTATAATTTGTCATTTGGTTTAAATTTTCAAATTCACATCAAAACTTTGTTTTTACCAAGTTGATGTTTTCAATCCTTAAGTTTCAGTTTCATGTTTCTTTATAGTGGTTTTAAGAGCATCTTTATTTGGTAACATGTTTAGTCTTCTAGTCCATGCATCATTAATAAATCATGATCTTTAGCTTATAGTTCCACGTTTAAGACCAA
>CATIWJ010116088.1:0-30031 GCA_949640765.1 Croton laevigatus | reverse complement strand
GGATTATGAATATAAATTAAACTAATATTTATGTATTCAAACTAATTTATTGTTATGTTGCTATAATCCAAATTTTATCAGGAAAATTCATTAACTAATGATTATATAATTAAAAATTATATTCTTTAATAAAATAGAATTATGAATATGAATTAAAATAGTATTCTTTGATAGTTTAAGAAATAATTTATCATTATTTCATTATAATATAAATTTCGATATAAAAAGTAAAAACTTAATGAGTTATGTAATTAAAAATAATATTTCGTAATAGAATAAAATTATAAATATGAATTAAAATATTATTTTCTTAATAGAGTAGAATAATGAGTATAAAATAAAATTATATTTCTTAACATTTTATCATATGATTTATTCATTGTTATGCTATTATAAAATATAATCCAAATTCTAGTAAGAAAAACTAATTAATTAATTAATTAATTAAAATTGTATTTCTTAATAGTATAAAATTATGAGTAAGAATATGAATTAAAATAGTATTCTTTACCAATAATATTTCACGCATTCAATTCGCTAGAGTTTCGAAACTTAATTTTCTTCTGGAGCTTTGAAGCTTGGATTTTCTGGCAGAGCTTTGAGCTTTGATTTTTTTGTCTTATCAGATGAAGAGAGGCAGCCTATTTATAGGGATTATGGCATACTTGCCCACTAAGCGAAGCGATTTAATTGGTCATCGTTTTGATATTATCCCATAATTTTAATATGATAATTATTAAAATATTTAAATAACTATTTAATATTTAATTTGGTTATTTTATTTAATTAATTAATTAATATTAATTAATTAACTTTTTTTTAAAAAAAATTACCGTGCAAAGAGATACCCCTCGAGATTTGTTCATAATTTATTTGGACAAGTCTCGAAAATTTGAAGACTTGCACGGTAATTTTTTTTTTTAATTCACATTTTCATTTGTTACATGAATTTTGGTTTGACATGTTAACCAATTTGCCAAGTCAGCTGCTTTGACTTGCTTGAACTTGAAATCTTGACTTGCTTCAATTTGAAGCATTAATTTTTTTTCGTAAACTTAATCCTTATTTTATAAGTACCCCTCAAATTATAATTCCTAATTCCCTCTTCTTTTAGGAATAATAATTTAAAATTATAATCGTTGTATGTATAGGAATACAATCCGTTATTATGAATATAATTAAAAAATTTAATCCTAATTTGAGTAGAAATGCAATCTTTGATCTTCAAGAGTTCTATTTTCTTCTTTAATTGGCTGATATAATAGGATTAAGATAAAATAATTCTCTATAAAAAAAGCCTTGCAATACTCCAATTGTCAATTTTTTTTAGCCACTGCTTACATTTACCTTGAGGTACAAATTCTACACCCTTCAAACTTTTTTTACCCTTTTCTTTTCTTTTCTTTTTATTCGATTTTTTTTTTTTTTTTTTTTTTTTTTTTGTTTTTTGGGTTTGGATCTTAAGAAATTGGGAGCTTGTGTGAGATCTTATTTTGCAAAATCCATAAAACTCAGAGGACCTAATGGTAAAATTGCAGGATCTTCTTCTTCTTCACGAAGACGCTTCCAGAAGCCGCACCAGATTCGGAGCCACCTGCCGACGCCGAAAAAGACGCTGTTGGTCGCATGCCTCTGATGCTTCCAGTGACTTTCCAATTAAACCACAACAAAAGTCCTGTTTGTCCGAAAACCGATTGTGAATGACAAATTGGGGTAGCAGGAGCTGCAACGTTCAATCTTCATCTTTTCCGTTTGATTTTCTGCTGAAACAAAAGAATCAGAAACGCTAATGGAAAGCAATTAATGATCGAACTCACAATCTTCCTTTCTGTTTCCTCAATCACAGATCGAAAATCAATTCTACCAGATAAAACTAGCAAAGTTCTCAGAGTACAGAAAATTACAATCAATTTTGCTTAATCAATCCTTGATCAGAATCGAAAACAACAGTTAGAATAGAAGTTCTGGTTGCTAATGTTTTCTTCGGATTTGCTTCACTTTGCAGAGCCACTTCTACCGCCGCCTGGACCAGAACTTCCGCCGACGCCGGATAATGACGCTGCATAAACCATATCAGTTCCAGCAACCGGAGGTTCCCCCTTCTCTTTCTCTGCCTCGCGATCTGTTCGCATGTGATGAAGCCGTTGCTCGACTGCTGCTGGCACAAGATGGCCTTGGCCGAATAAAGACCCTGCATAAACAAGCTTCAACAATGAAAAATCCTAATGACCTCAGCGATCCGCCTATACAATGCCATATCAGTTCCGGCAACCGGCAGTTCCTCCTCGAAGGCATTCACAGAGGAGCACCGCCACATGCTCCGCTTCTTGTTTCTTGTTTCGATTTTGTGTTTCTGTTTCTGCGGCTTAATTTTTTTTAGAGGAACAATTTTTGATGGTTGATTTGTCAATTATTTTCCCCATTTTTCTCTTTGTTTCTTATTTATTATTATTATTTTTCAATTAATTTTCTTATTATTTAAATTTTTTTTATGCAAGAGGTTTGATCGATCATATCTCTTCAAGCTTCATCAATTCATCTTTAACAACTTATTACATTTTTGCTAAAGTACACCATCACTACTTCAACTTATTGCGCTTTTATTAAAGTGCATCATCACTGGCCCAATTTATTACGCTTTTGCTAAAGTGCACGGACTCAGATTCTGCTCCAACTTATTGCGCTTTTACTAAAGTGCACGGGCTCAGATTCTGCTCCAACTTATTGCACTTTTGCTAAAGTACACGTACTCAAACTCTGCTCCAACTTATTGCTCTTTTCTAAAGTGCACGGAGTCAGACTCTGCTCCACCTTATTGCGTTTTTGCTGAAGAGCACGGACTCAGACTCTGCTCCAACTTATTGTGCTTTGGCTAAAGTGCACGGACTCAAACTCTGCTCCAACTTATTGTGTTTTGGCTAAAGTGCACAGACTCAGTCTCTGCTCCAACTTATTGCACTTTAGCTTATTTCAAAAGCATCAAGGCATACTTATTGAAACCACCAACTCTGAAAGCACCCATATAAGGGTGTCCTTTCATTTTATACATTGCAGCTCAAGAATGCTCTCTAGGAGTGCTATTGGCTCAACAAAATGATGAAGGAAAAGAAAATGCACTCTACTATCTCTGTAGAATGTTGACTCAAGTTGAGCAAATGTATTCGCCTATTGAGAAGATGTGTCCCACTGGGCGTGCCAAAAATATGTTTGAAGGAAATTTGTATATTCTTGAAAAAAAATTACAAGAGAAAAATAAAGTAGTAGTTACAATCTCTATTGGAATAATCCTCTGATTCTTCTTTTTGCGACAAATGTGACACGTGGGTGGTGATGACTTGATCTCAAATAATAAACTTTGATGAAAACGATTCAAGGGTTGTTGACTTGATGTTGAATTACAAACTTTGATGGAGACGATTTAAGGGACATTGATTTGATCTTGAATCACAAACTTTGATGAAAATGATTCAACAGTCATTAACTTGATCTTGAATCACAAACTTTGATAAAAATGATCCAATGATCGTTGACTTGATCTTGAATTACGAACTTTGAAGAGCCTTTGATCTTTAGATTTAGTGGAGGTCTTCGGGAGTTTGATTTGACAAAGCTTTTGAGCTTGAATTCTGTCTTTATATTATGAACATAAAACAAGGGTCACAGGGACTTGATCCCGAATCTTCGTTAAGGACTTTTGACGACGAGTGTTGGACAAGGCTTTGAACTTTGAAAAAGCTTGCGTCTTCAAATCGTCAAAGCTTTAAAGCTTGATTTGTATCTTTAATAAGAAGCGAGGGTCACAATGACTTGGTCTTGAATCTATGTTGAAACGCCTTCGACAATAATCCAAGTGCCATAGACTTGTTCTTGAATTATCTTGACGAACTTTGTTGATGATTGTTGGACGAGCCTTTGAACTTTGAGGAGAGGTCGCATCTCTAATTCGTCAGAGCTTCGAGGCTTAATCTTCTTCCGGAGCTTTAGAGCTTAGATTTTCTGGCCCCGTAAACTGAATAGAGCCAGCCTATTTATAGGAGATTGTAAATGCTTGCCCACCAAGCGAAACGATTTGATTGGTCCACTTGACACACTCATATTAGTTCCATATTTTGACATTATCCATAATTTATTTTAAAGTGATAATTTCAATAATTATTATTTAAATAATAATTAAATTGGCCACTTAAAATAAATCATTTACTTTAATTAACTAATATTTTGATTAGCCAATTAAATAATTAAGCTAACAAATTAGCTTAATTAATTTATCTTTTTAATTTTTTCGTGCAAACAGTTATTTCTAACTTTTCTTATTGCATCCAAAATTTTTGGTGTTGTGTTCTCGAACTGTGCCAAAAAAATGTAAAGAGTTCTAAATGCGATAAGTACTTTCTTACGCGTAACTGGTTATAAAGGTACTGTATTATCTTCAACTTCATCATTAACATTATTTTCAAAAATAGTAGCCACAATTTCTTCTAAGCTCTGGACCTTTGAACATGTATAATTTTCACTCGGGTAATCCAATAGGCTATTGACGTCCATTTTATTGCAATAGCTGAGATTATTAAATATGAGCTCAAGTTTATGAATGTCATTTTCACAAGTGGGTTCATCGAAATTCATTGAGACTTCATCCCTTAAACGAATTTTACACTATCGGAAAGAATTTTGTTGAGTCAAGTTGACAAAATCCCTAAAGTTTTTATTCTTAGACAAAAATACTTAAGTTTGTGATCTACTAATTACTTTCAGGATGTCAAATTTTGTTTCAGTCTAAAAGGTTCAAGCAAATACAAATGAAGTCTGAAACTCTAAAAATTGGTCAAAGGCAGTCCTAGCAAGACAATCGTGACTGTGACACACTGATCACGACCACAACGAAATGAGTTAAGAATCAATAGTAAATGGAAGTTTTGTCTCACCTGTGACTGACCCCATCTCGATCAAGATCAAAGTCTAGCAAGACAACCGCGACCGCGACAAACATGGAAGAGAAACAGAAGCAAATCAAGTCTTATGTCTCCACCATGATCATCTCATCATGACCGCGACTAAATGAGAAAAGAAACAGGAGCCATTGCAGCTTTTATCTCGACCGAGATCACTCTGTCTCGCTCACAATCCAAAATTTCAAATGGTCGTTATAAAGTACAACTAACTCGTCATGACTGCGACAATGCAACGTTTCGTCCGTGACATGAAAACTTCAAAGTTCAATGGCTAATACATTAAATGAGCCGCCTGACAACGGAGTCCATAAGTGTCCGTTGGAGCTGACCGTTGAGAAACATCGCAACCGCGACCATCATCGCGACCACGACGTATTTTGCAAAAAACAAAGCATGGTTTCTAGGGGTGAACAAATTCGGTTCGATTCATCAAACTGAACCGAAATCACCAAACCAAATGTAAAACCGAGTTTGATTTTGAAAACCGAAAACTAAATTTGAAAGAAAAAAACCAAATACAAGCCGAACCGAATTAATCAGTTCGATTCCATTTCGGTTCGGTGAAAACCGAATTTCCCACCTCCTTTACACGCATGAAACAGCCCCTCTTTCAAATTTGTTTCAACTTGAAACAATTTCCAAACCTGTTTTTCATCTAAAATTTCCCACCTCCTTTATACTTTTAACCATCACATCTAAAATTGAACAATTTACAATACATATCCGTCAAAACATCATAAAATGAAGAGAAAAAAAAAACCTACAATCTTAAAATTAATTTTAAAAAGTCCACCCTGTAAATTATGTATAAAACACACGTTCAAAATGCAATAACAAAATGTCCAACCTCCAAAGTCCATACAACTAACTTAACAACAGAATACAAAAAATTCAAATTGAACATTAGTAGAATAATGAAGTTAAAACGAGCAAGCATGATGCAATGGAATCTCGTCAATCAATAGAAACCTCATTAGTATTACTCCCTGCAGATGGTCTAGTTTTGTTGACACCGCTACTGGAATCGACATCCATGATTATCTGCACGATCAATTCACAAAGCATTTTAATTAAGTCAAATTGAGCAAGTGAACTTGTATAAAATTAAATGCACTCTCTTTAAGCAAATGATTCAAGTAATTAAGATGTTCCATCAATTCATATCTTATATGTTCTATCATATCAAAACTCTTAACAAATCTAATGTTATTGGAGAGCTTATAAGTTTATAAGCCATAATATTACCATTTCAAGTAATTTTTTCAACATAATAAAACTGAAACTCCAATTCAAGAGGTATAAAAATCTATGAAAACTTAATTTCCAATGCAAGAGGTATAAACCATGGTCAATTTTTCCAATCCAGCAAACATTTTCAGTCTATAACTCCAATCAAAAAGAATAAATTTAAAATAGTATTGACAACATTTCATTACAACCATAACAAAATCCATACAAAACCTCAATAATATGTTAAGCAACACAAAGAGAACTAATATCTATACTATTAATCAACAACAAAGCAAGAGAGCAAAATTCATATAACAAATCAGATAAATCAAAGATTCTAAAATGTGAGATCAGATCATTGTAAATGGTAGATGAAAATAGCAAACCAACCAAACATATTCAGAAAATAGCAAAGACATAAACAAACAGAAAGTAGTTGAAAATAAAAACCTAATTTCAAAACATACCTGCTCTATTATAACTCGGACAAAGAAGGTCACCGACAAGGAAAGGAGGGAGAGAAACAGTGATGAAGTAGGGTGCTGCTGCAGATATGGAGTTTATGGTGATGAAAGAAGAAGCTTATGGTGATGCTGACGGAGGAGATGAAGGTGGCGGAGCGAAGCAGAGCAGCCGGTGATCGCGTGAAGAAAGGAGCTAGTCTTCGAAATTTTCCAAGAAGGAAGGAACAGAAGAAGGCTACGATGGTGACATGATGGGCGGCCTACTTAATGGCGGAGAGAGAGAGTGTGGTGGACGGCGTGCTTAGTAGGGGAGAGAAGAGAGCGGCGGCTAGGCAAATCGAAGAAATAAAGAACAAGAAAGAAAGATCTGATGAATAATTTAGGTTTTGTAAACCTAGTATAAAACGACGTAGCATAACTTTGGTTCGGTTCGGTTTGGAAAATTATAAAATTGACGATCGAACCGAAATTTTTGGTTAACCGATAACCGAACCAAATTTTTTGATAACCAAAAATTCGATTAGGTTCAAAAACCAAAATTTAGTTTATCTTGAACACCCCTAATGGTTTCTGCTAATCAAATTAAACGGCTAGTCTTCAAGTTATAAATACCCCCATTTAATTCATTTAATAGGTTACAGCAACTACAGAACTTATTGCTTTCAACAACCTCCTGTGCTCAATCTTAAATTCTCAAATATATTTCTTTGTAAAAGTGTTTGTTGGATTACCCTTAAATCCAACATTTATTATGTTAGTTGAGTGATCCTTAAACTCAACCTTTGTTTTTAGATAGTTATAATGTGAGCTTTAAACACAAACCTTGTTGTAAGTTTGGGATGAGCATTAAATCCTTAGTTTGAGGTAAACTTCATAAACCTCATTGTATTCCATTGATATTAGTGGAACCCAATTCCTTTCTATGATTGGAGAAGTGGATGTAGGTCAAGAGTTTAGACCGAACCACTATAAACTTGCTCTGTCATTTATCCACCTTAATTCCATAATTTCCTTAAATTTTTTTGAAAGCAACTAATTTACCCCCCTCTTAGTGCCTTACGGGACCTACAAATTTGCTATTGTCTCTTGCTAAACATTAACTGTCCAAGCCAAGACTACAAGATTGATAGCATCTAAAACATTAATCTTACCTGGATCAAATTGTCCCAACTCATAACCTTCTAAAATCCTACTTTAAAAATCTCCTATGATATGGCATCTTAAAAGCTCTTATTATTCTAACATCGAAAGGTTGAATTTTTTATGTCATGTTAGGTGGCAAGAAAAGCAACTCAACATTCCATAACCCTTTAATATTTCTTGGATGTGCTGGACAAAAAACAAAATTCTTCTACCATGCATTTTTTTATCAAACCATCGGATATATTCATCAAAAAGCACACTTGTCATCCAAGCTCTTTTATTGGCATGTTAATGGTAATTCAAGCTATTCATTTTGACATTCGTAAAGTAATGTGGCTTTGCATATTTTCCAATAATCCATAAAGGGATTTGATCAAAGCCATCCTCATTGCAACAAATGACAATTGTTAGCCTTTCTCTATCTTGTTTTCTTCCTTCAAGTTGCTTTATAGCAAGAGAATGATTAGCGTGTAACCAGTAAAAAAAATTAGTTTCATCCATATTAAAAACATCTTTCATAGAGAACTTATCTATTTTTTCCCTTACAGACTCCAATTACTTCTCCATGTCTTGTATATCAACCAAACCACTCTCTCCAAAATGATGAAATGATTTGATACCATGTCGTAGCTTGAAGTTCTCAAGCCAACCTTAAGAAAATTTGTACTCATAATCTTGTTGAGGGTATACAAGTTTCATTGTATCTCTTGCCTTCTCCAAACTTACCTCTCTAGTCATATTCACACGACCTTGGTACTGGAGAAATCACTCATAAACAACATTTTCTATATCTGGAAATTTTCCTAGTTTGTGCCACTTGATATCCCTTTCTTTTTCTAGGTTGGCCAAAAGATACTCAGCTGATCATTTGAGTGTTTTGAGATTACACCTCGACTAACTTTCAAATGAAACTTTTCTTCTAACCACAACTGCAAATCTTTTGAGTGCATGTCGAATGATCTCCCTTATACTCACATAATTCTTTGCGTATGTGATCCGTCATTGTTGATTCCATGACACTTTTTAGATGAGGAGTCATTGTTATGTTACACCCCATATTCGTACAAGTTGTAGGACACTGTAAATTAATTCAAGCCAATCATAGCAATTTTGAGGGATCATTAAGGGCCCGGTAAGTTCAAAGGAGTCAACCGATGCTCCGGGACTTAAACGACATTTTTGCAGAAGTCAGGGACCTGACTGGAATTTTACAAAAATTCTGGAGGTCCTTAATAATCATATTGTCGAGGTCGCTAGTGCGTTCACGGGATTGAACTGGTCACAATGGTGCTTCACGGCTTTTTCTAAAAACGCAACTACAGAAAGTGACATTGGAATATCCGATGGAGGACTTTTTGATAAATTTCCCTCAAGCACCAATTTGGTAATAAATAAAGTTTTAACAACTATTTTTGAAAAAGAAAAAGGTGGGTGAAGGGTTGACAGAATCAGAACTATTGAAGCAAAAAGTTGACGAAATCATATCCGTCCAAATAAAAAGTGAAAAAGTAAAAAAGAAAAAGGAGGTATAAAAGGAGAAAAATGGTCTTGAATTCCAAAGGAAACTAAAACCACCAGACTCCATCATCTTCTTCTTCCCCCTTTTTAATGCCGAAACCCCTCCATAGAAGAACACTTGAAATTTTTCAAGTTTTCAACATATAATTTAAGGGAAAAGCGAGATTTTCGGGTAAGGATTTCAATTCTGGTATTAATTCTTCCATTTAATTAGTTATATGTATTAATTTAATTGATTTTAGATTATGAAAAATGGAAGAACATATGATTTGTTGAGTTAATGCTTGATTAAGGTAGAAAAGGGTGAAAGAAAATTAGTTTAAGCTTAAAATGGAAGAACAAGTCAAAATTTTGGAGAAAATCTTTATACCCCATTCGGCCTAGCCTTGGTTTTTTTCTCAAAAATTATGTTTTGTAGAAATTGAAGAGAAGAAAGGTAGAGAAAAAGGCAAAAAGCACGTATAAGCGAAAAAATCGTCGATTTATTGAGGTTTGGTACTTTTAACCATCAGAAGTTTATTTTTAAGCTTTCTTGAATGCTTGACTTTGTGTTTAAATGATTTATTTGAATAGATAAAGCATGTAAATGTGTTGAATTTAATAGTTTGAGGGCTACCATTAAGGAAAAATATATAATACATGTAGTAAAACCAAAGTTTGCAAAGTTCAAGTTCAGTCCCTAAACTTTGACGAATTTTTAAGTGGTCCTCCGAATTGATTTTCGTAAAACTAACCCTAAATCCTTTAATAATATGATAAATAGTCTTAAAATGAATTCTGTAAGAAAAATAAATATTTTCCCCAAAATCTTGAAGTTTGGCCTAATGGACCCCAAATTGGAGGTTAATTTGCCACTTCATCGAACTTAAGGATTTTTCATGTTTTTAAGTCGCGGTTTGAAACGAAACCCCATAAATGTTTCCTAAACATGTTTAGAGATGTTTACGACTTATTCCAAGTACTTGAAAGTCCCTGGGATACGTCGAAACACATTCCCTTATAAAGTCCAAGAGTGGTCGAAATGCTAAAATTTACTATTCATGTGGTATTTTACTATTCATATGGTAATTTTTCACTATTCATTTGGTCATTTTTTAAGAAATGTCTAAATGGATTTAAAAGCATAGAAATGTGTACTTAAGAAGTAAATTTAATGTCTTGGGTCCTAAATCCATAAAATATGAAATATGCCGAGTGTATATGTTGAAAATATCAAATGTATTTTGTAAAATAATCATGTCATGTCAAGAAAAGCAAAAAATTATAATCGTTCTACACAGCTAGGTCAGAAACCTTGTTATAAGAGTGTGATGCATTGTATGGTATATTCCACAGTACTGCATATCATACATGTTATATGAGAAATTGATTGATGAACTTATTTTATGTGGCGAACAAGGCTACAAGTGTACAGTAGCGAACAAGGCTACGTACTATAAACAAGTCAAGCCAAGCCATGCTAAGAGTTATTCAGCGTAGCAAACAAAACTACATGCAAGGTTGGATAATGACGCATTTACCTTATCTGTGTAGTTCTACCAGCGCCAGTAGAGCAAAATAAAAGGTTGTGATTTGAATAAATAACGCAAACTAATAATTCAGGTCATGCTATGTTTTGAATGTTTGATTAATTGAATTCTATTTGTTTTCTATTTGCTTTTACTTTTATTTTATAATGGTTAAAGTACTCACTGGGTAAAATTGCTCAGCGAGTTTATTGTTTAAACTCGTAGGTAACCGAGCCGCATAAGTAGCAGTAGCAACAGCAGCCGCAGCTGACGAGACCCTTGCAGGCAGTGTTGTTATGAAAGTATGCAACTTTCTTTGTGAATCATATTAGTAGGAATAACGATAATAATTAAAATAACTCACTCAAATAAATTGATTATTCAACAAATATTAGTATCTCTAAATAAACTACAAAACTTTTATTGAAAAGATAAAATATACAAGTGTTTACAACACTTTTAATAACTCACAACCCAAGAATTTTCTCTCTAAAAATTCTCTCAAACTCTCTCTTTTTGTAATTTTTCTTCTCTCTGCTTTTGATATATAAAATGAAAAACTAATTCTCAATTTATAGTTTTTCTTTAGACAACATTAATAGCAAATCGAATAAAAACCATTATTTAATTTAGTAAAAACTAAACTAACCTTAATTCAGAAACCATTTATTATATTTAGGATTCTAAATATAGGTATTATCTCAACAAGTGTGTGGTTATAAGGGGGAATATTTAGAAGTGTTTGTGTTGTGACTTGATGTTGAGATAAAAACATTTTTAAAAAACAAGAAAAATAATTTTTGGCGAAACTTGGGACCTAAAAATATAGGAGAAGCTCTGGCAAAATTTTTTATAAAATGTGATCACTAAAATGACTAAGTATAACATCTTTCAAAGTTATTCACGAGACGTGGCATTCCCTCTTGGTCTTTACTAGGCTCAGAGGGGTATTACATGTTGGATGTGGTTTTAAGAAATTTTCTTTCTTGTTTATATAGTATTTTCTATCTCCATCATATGTTGAATGTTGTTAGTAAAAATACAATGAATAATACTTGATTATTAAGAAACAATGAATATTATTTATTAGTTTTCATTAATATTATGTCCTATGAATCTATGTTTTAAATTCTTTAAATTAATATGATACATTACATGAATTTTTTTACGAATATAATGCTTTTTGATGCAATCAAAATTTAACTTTAATCAAATACAAAAATCTTTTTAAAATTAATAAATATTAATTTATCGGTTAATTAATATCTCTATAAAATATTAAAATATCATAATCTCAATAATATTAATTTATAAAAGTTTTACTGTAGATGAAAGAGTTTATTGCCTAGACTGTTACTAGGGTCCAAGAGATATGCCCTTCCTAAATTCACCTTTCTTGAAAACTTTCCAATAAGTGGCAACATCAATAGTACCTATTGGATCATAATTCAAAATATAAAACAACCTCAGTTGCTGAGAAAATATTAAGGAAATCAGAAATTTTTCTTGAAATTGAGCAACGTTAGTTTTGAGTAAACATACCTTCAAACGGTTTCTATAATCCACAACGAATACAAGTTATGGGTATTTATAATTTGGTTTAGATTTTCTTCTTCCACAATTGAGAATTTTAATTTCTTGGATTGAAAGCAATCTGTCTAACACATAAAGAATGATACCCTGGACCATTTTATCTATGATATTCTGTCTACTATTACAACAGATAAAACAATCTCTATTACACCATCATTTTAATGTAAATTCTATTTTGACCCAAAAGAAAGAAATAAAATAATGAAGTTATCGCGTCCTTTTTCCCGCTACATATTATTCTAGAGAATTTCTTTTTTTTAATCAGCAAATTAAGTAAAGCTAAATAATAAAATTAAAACTTATTTAAAGCACTATCAAGAAGATTCAAACATGTACTCGTAAGAATATATATTACTTTAATCATTTGAACTAAAACTCATTTGTTATCAAGGATGGAGAGAGGGAAGGTACATAGTGCAATGGCCCCTCCCAACTCTTATAGCACCCTTTAATACAAATAAAATGATTTTAGTTTGATGATCATTTCATAGTCAACTAGAAGTTTTTTTGGTTTAAAAAAAATAAAAAGTTATTTTGAGTTTTTTGTTTCAATACATAATACTACCTCCGTTTTTTTGAAAGTGAGATTTTTTGTATAAATAGTGTGCTCAAAATTGTTGAGACTTTTGGTATTTTGAGTGTATTAGGAAGATTTTGCCATTTTTCTTATAGTGATGGGAGGGAATAACAAATAAATTCTTTATTTGATGTCAGATTTGTGCAGTAGTCAGAAAGGAGAGAGGAAGAGAGCGCTATCAGACATGCAGATTTTGTCATAGCAAAGAGGAAGAGAGAGAAAAGCGCGTGAATTCTTGAATGACAGTCTGGGTTATAGGTGTAGTTAATATTGGTGCATTTTTTACGCTTTATGCAGCCAATATTGACAACTTTGCCTTGTGCAGTTTATGGCATGTCGTTGTACAATAGTGCAAAGTTGAAAGACAATACACCCAAAAAAAAATACTGAAAATGTTGCATGTGGTCTGATATGCACACAAAATGAGGAAAAGGGTGGAAATAATTAAGACAGAAAAGGGCAAAAAATGAAAATTATCGTTGTTCGTCATAAGGTGGAAAATGAAAATTTCATTTCCCTCAAACTCTGGCCTTTCAAAAACTAAAAAAAAAAATTACAACGATAATCACTAAACCATAATCGCTCATTTCCACACTTGAGTAATAACTCCCCCTTGGATGTAGCTTAAAATCACCCTCAAGGGTAATGTTACAAAGGACGAGCAGTTACTCATATGGCATTTCATGAATGATGAGAGAGTTAACATTCCAAGCATTATACTCAAGAATATTGTAAAAACTATAAATATTATGGCAGAGGATAATTGTGAAGGAAGGAAAAACTATGTTCATCTACCCTATCCAAGAGTGATCTTTGGACTTCTTAAAAATGAAGGTGTTTGCTTGCAAGGAGAGAAAGAGGGGAAGGTGAACGAGAAGGAGATTTTGATTGCATCATCTCCAACTTGTTTCCCATCCATTTTCTATGCTATTTTGTTGTCTTTAATGCTTGATTTCATAGTGTTTCTATATTAAAAACATTATGTATTTTAAAAACTACCATTTTTAAATGTTTCAGAAAATTTTTAGATTGGGAGGAGGGAAATATGGTACAAAATTTGGTTGCATAAGGCGGCAAAATTGAAATTACTTATAAAAAGATGGTGTAGTTGAGGATTTGAAATTACAAATCCAAGCGGATTTGGTGGAGTAAAAATTGCATTGTAATAATATTTTATTAAATAATGAATCCACTCACTGTGGTAATAGATTTGTTAAAAAAAAAAATTGAAAGTAAAAAACTGTGTCTCTGCAAGAAGAGTATTTACAAAATATTGGGGTAACTTTTTTTTTACATTGAATCTACTTCCGCAAGAAGGGGATTTACTTAAAATCAAATTGGTTTATTAAATTTTCCACAAATTGAAGATGATTTAGTGTGTAGGATATTTGCTCTAAATCTTCTTCCTTTGCTCTAAATCTTCTTCTTGTGGAAGAAGATTTAGTGCAAAATAAATTATTAACTTGTCTCATCATGTAGTGTATGGATAAATGTGTGAATAGTGAGTTAATCTAAAACTTCTTCCATTTTAATGAAAATTCTTCATACTCACCAGGAAATAAAATTTGTGAATTGTCATGAAGAATAAATATTCTTTCTTCTTTTTTTTTATAACATAGAATATTCTTTTTTCTTACACTCATAAAATTTACTAATTATCACTACCAATATTGTCAAAATATAACATAATTGTATCTAAAATAACACAAATAAGTTTTTATGCCAGGATAACACAATCATTTACATTTTTTTACCTTTTAATAACATTCTTTTAATTTTCACTCACAAATAACTATAATTACATTAATAAAAAAATTACCCATCCCTTGTCATTCCAATAATTTATTTGCCTCCCTAATTGTATTGCACCAAATAAAATAGAGAACCGTAACACCCATCTCAACCTATAAATCAACTGAGATGGAATGCCTGTTTGAGCTGCGAATACCTATACTTAGTTGTTTTATTAGCAAGGTTTTACAAAAATTTCGTCAGTGTTTCCCCTATAATTTTAGGTCCCAAGTGTCGCCAAAACTGATTTTTATGGTTTTAGAAAACAATTTCTCAAGTTCTCAATCCCAACACAAACACTACTATAACACCACCCTTATAACCTCAACATAAGCTGCAAATGATGTTAGAAACGTGTTAGTTTCATATATATATATATATATATATATATATATATATATATATATATATATATATATATATATATATATATAAGTAAACAATGGATCATAGATATGATTAGAAACTGCAGCAATACAATAATAAATAATTAAACATAAACGAAAAGTAATGAACGATAACCTTAACACCGATGAAGGAGATGGAGATACAGAAAAGCTGAGGCCTGTATGAACAGTCTCCTTAAGACGAGATTTGTCCGTACTAGAGAACTGTCTCCCAAGATACAACAGCGAGCGTAGGCGAACACAACCGTGAGCAGAAATTATCACTGGGACCTAGATCTAGAGACTGCCCAAACAAAAATAGGAAGGAAAATATTTTCGGAATTTTATTCGAAATTTAGTTCTAAGGAAAAACGTGGAACTCTCTTCTACAGCGCGAAATAGAAGACAGCACCTCTTTATATAAGCAGTCTGTGGAGAGATAAGATGGAGGTCTGGTTTTGTTTAAGTCGGATTAAAATTCCTTCTTTTAATTAGATTATAATAACTAAACGGATAAAGGATAAGGTTTTAATTCGTATAGAATTAAAACACTGCAAAAATGTGGACAGTAGTAAAAATGGGCTGGGCTTGTAGTAAGCCCATTCGGTCCGGCATTCGCGACGCACGGGCACGCCATGGAAGTTGTTGGACCGAACCGGGATTTGCACCCCCCCCATGCGCCTCCGTGCGCGAGAGTGTATAACTTATGTTTATAATGTTACACTTTACAAAATAATCATCCATTATAAACTACACCAACATCCCCATTCCTAAGCAATGTGGGATTTTGACATTTCAACCCATTTAAACATTTGTCTCAAGCTCACTTCGAGCTTCAATTTTTCATTCACATTAAATCCGTTTTGAGCATATAATATACCGTTGGAACGCTCTCATTGCGTAGAATACGTTGACATATTTCAAGTTATCCAAAACGCAATTTTCCCCATAAATTATTATGCTCAAAATTGACTAAACACACCAAAATTTCCAACAAATGAAAGTTCACACTTCTAAACACAACTAAAGTATACTATCATTTCTTCACTAATATTCAACATATCATTCACAAGACTTAGTACTTGTTTCACAAACATATTTAATTTACATGCTATTCTATATTATACTTGTGTAAATGCCATACTAATAACCATAAAGTCAATGCTGCACCGAATTTGCTCTGATGAACCGCAGATCCTGCCGCTAGTCCATCATTATGTTAACAAAATCTTCTATCTGCGAATTAGACATGTAACTCGCTGAGCACTATTGCCTCACGGGTATTTGACAAAAATAAAATATAAAAACCAAAAAATATTTTAATGGCATTAAATAATGAAGATACATAATGAAAAAGGCATTTATGTATTCTAAAAATATTTTTCTACTACTAATTATAGTGGTCTACCTTTTGATTGATTGCCTTTACTGTTTATTTACTGTTCGTTAATTGTTTTATTACTTGATTTTATTACTTTGCTCTACAAGGTAAGCGGTAAACTAAATGTAGGTGAGGAAAAACTGTATGAATGGCAGAAGCCCTGTATGTCTATATGATAGGCCGAAACCTCTGTATGATACTGTATAATTTGGCCGAAGCTACTGTACGATACTGAATAGTAGGCCGAAGCCTCTATCTGAATATATGAAGCAGTACTATGATAGTATGATATATCATACCCTTACCCATACTAGTTCTAACCCAAGTACCAAGAAAAGGAATACTTTATGTTTAATTCCTTTTTTCTGTCTAACTACCTATTAATATTGTCTGCTGTTTAGTACTGTCTGTCATGACTGTATCTTTAGTATATTATGATCTTCCTTTTTCTCACTCTTATTATATTTTTCTATCATGTATAAAATCAATATTTATTAAAGAAAATAAAAAAGAACCCTGCTCAAATATGTATTTTACCTTTTAGAAATTGTTTGGTGTAGCGTCAGCTACTCTGACCTTTTTGGGCCTTTAGGACCATTTTTAGAGGTGTCTCGCACAAGATCACAACATTCCAGACCTTGTAGACCTCTTTTTAGGAGTTTCTCGCGTGAGACGACTGTTTCTTATTCGCTATGTCCAAAATCCAGACTGCGTACCTTTTAATATTTTAGCCATAACTTTCAATTTACAAGTTCAAATGAGGTGGTTCAAAATTTTATAGATAGCTAAGGCACATGGCTACAAAAATATCTTCTACCACTTTACCAAATAAGATTGTTATCATAAGGAAAAACTGAATTAAAGTCATGAAACAATGTTTATGCCAATTTTACTAATTATGCCAATTTTTGCCATCTTTGGAAATTCATTTTATTCTTCAACAACATTTCTAACACTTATATTTTCATGCCTAAACACATTTTTAGTATCTAACACAAATTATAATTATCAAACAACAAGTAAACAACAATAAACATGCAAAAGCTTGAACACAAAGTTCAAGTCATAAAAGATTTTCAAATAGTTAAAGTTCCAAACCTTGATTTCTACTTGTTTTCCTCACTTCTTATTTCTCTTCTCATTTTCACCTTCCTCCTTGGTTGTCCTCTTGATTTCCTATGTCAACATCATATTCCATATTAGAAACATAACCCTCAGTTGAAGAACACAATATATAATAACTCTTTCTACTAATCTAATGCCTTAATCAACTTACTATCATGCCTTTCATGTTATTAACTTTCTTATCTTTATTAATCAATCATCTTGCCTTGCCTATTGGTTTGCTACACATAACATGAACCCTAGATGAAGGGCAAGTACAAAAGTCACATGTACAAGCTAACTCCTACCTTGTTTTTACCACTTGTCTAACTTTCAAGCATAATTCTTCCTTATTTCATCATAAACAATCGTTTCTCATCAACTTTCATCATAAACAATCATTTTTCGGAAAGGCCTCCGCATAATTTATCGTACCGAAATATTTCTCGAGATCAAAATAACTATTTTAAATCGCCTTTGGATTCATCATGCTAATTTTAATTATTCAGAATTGGAGCACCGCGATTGATTACGGATAATTTCTTATTTAATAAGAATTATCTACAAAATTACAACTTGATCCTTTTTACTATTCCCATAATTAAAATCGGGCTATGACTGGGTTGGATGGAGTCTTTGCAAAAGTCTTCAATATGGTTACTTCTCCATTTATCACTTTTCAGTTCTTTCCACCAATAATTGTACCTTTTCTATGTCTGTTTCACGTGATATCTTGCTAGTATTATAAAAAGGATAATGTTATATGTCTCAGTTTGAGATATTTAAATTTATATATATGTCTCAAACAAAGATAAAAATGGAAATGAAAATTTTAATTAAAATAATATATATATATATATATATATATATATATATATATATATATTCGCTAAATTATCCTCTTCTTTATTAGCAATAAAAAGATAGAATTGTATCCAACTATTAGGAAGCCATTTCTAATTTACTTCTAATTCCCATTTCATATTTTCTTTTAAACAAATATATAGACCTCAGTTTTTTTTTCAAGAAAATTTTATATAAATTTTCTTTTTCCATTCTCTTTTCCAAATATTTCTCAGCACCTTCCATTGTTGTCTTTTTCCTATTGTTCAGCTAATTGATATTGTAAAAAAAAAAAACTAATTGATAACCATTATTGTGTAATATTTACTAGCAGTGATTCCATTAGTTTATTGTCTTTAATATTTTTAAATATCAACGGAGATCAATGGAGGTCGATTAGATGTTCGCGGGTGACTTGAAAATCTTTAAACCTGCTAAACTAATTCAAACAATTTCATATCATTAGAAAATCAAATTTTTCATCAATTTGTTGATCAGAATTGTGGATTTGGTAATTTGATTCCACACCAAACACGAAAAGGTTAAAAATAATTTAAATTTTATTTCATTTTAAAAACAATTAATTTTGTTTTTTATTTCTTGAATTTTTTATATTTTTTGTTTACGGTCTTTTTGTGTTTTTGGGTTTTATTTTTAATTTTTGTGTTTCTGGTCTTTAGGAAAGAATATCGTGGAGAATCAGACAAAGGTAGGCTCATCCATTTGAGTTTCCTTAACTTTGCCACTCCTTCGCTTATAATGCCGAGACTGAGTTGATTTGCAGTGTTCGTTAGATGATTGTGTTAGTTTAGTTTTGAAAAGTTCTAGAAGATGATGATGGCTACTACTGCTGCTAAAGGGTACTAAAAAACTTTGCCCAGAAAAATAGATATTAAAGGAAAAGCATACTATTTTACTTTGGGTAATTTTATTGATTTTGAGTTTTGGTTTTGGATGTTGAATCTGGAAGGTTGCGTGAATAGGAATGATTTTATAGTAGGAATCACAAGAAAATAGCAAGAGCCAAGAAAAAAAAATAAGAAAAGAGGAATGGAGGGAGACAATTTAGTCTTTATATAATAACATTTAATTAATATATAATTCTTAAATATAAGCATATTTAGCAAATTTCAAAAACATCCCTCTTAAGATGTTTGAGATATTTATATTTACTGTATAAAGAATATAAGGAATTTACACAAAAAATTCAGAAATTAAAATGAAAAATAACTCATCATAATCATTAGTGGCCCACCAATTATTAAAGTAAATAAAATAAAATCCCTTCTCACAAAAAAAAAGAGATTATTTTGTAATCTCCTACATCTAATTTCTAATTAATAAACAATGTTATGCCGACCAAAAATTAAAAAAAAAAACAGAAGTGCAGGAAAATAGCAGAGATATTTTTTCCTAAGCTACAATGGAAGATGGAAGAGCCATTTACTAGGCAGCAACCTTGAATAGACCACACACATCCACTCTCCCAAAGGACTATAATTAATAATTATGTCAAACATTTACTTCTCCACCAAATTCGTCAGTCTTTAATTTGAAATTTAATTTCTTGTTTGGAAGCTTTTTCTGTCACGTCTCGAACCGTCCGGGACATGTCGGAGTGGCAGAATCGTAATTTGAAAAAAATACAATATAATTTAGTTAATAAAAAGATAATAATAATAATAATAATAATAATAATAATAAATATATAAACGAGATACTAAAGCTTATTATAATTGATCAAATTTAAATTGGTATTAAACTATGAAGATTAAATAATAATTAGTTAAATAAAGATTTACTTGGAATTAGATTGTATAAAATTGGAACTGATATTTATTTTTTGAGAACTAAATAAGAACTAGATAAATTGGAATTTAATTGGATCAAATGAAGATTTGAGGACTAGATGGAAATTATATATATAGAATATTTAAAATTAAATTAGAAGATGGGTTTTTAAAAGGAAATTAAAAAAAAAAGAAATGAAGTTGAGTTGGCGGATAAATTATTGTGTTGGCAAACATATGAAATGCAACTTGAGACCTGTACGATAGAGGGAAACTGACTTTTGCATGAGGAAAGGCGGTGTTGACATTTACAAGTGCAAGGTGGCATTTTGTTTACACTCAGGGGCAAAAGTAAGAGAAATTCAGAGGCTTGAAAACTATTATCTAGAGTCTGAGAATGTTGGATTGAGTAAGGAAAGAACAGAAAGGGAACAGGAACTGAAAATTTAAATAGAAGTTGAAAACTAAGAGAAACCGAAGCAATAAAATAGAAGGAATATTTAAAACCTTCAAATTCCTATTCCTCTGCTAATATTAAGAAATAACACTGGAAATCCATTCCTTGGATCGATTAGAAGCTGTATAGCACAAAAAGTTGGACAACCGATCGCCGGAAGCTTAGTTTGCAGTAGGATTGTTCGATGGGTTTTCGAGTAACCCGTGAGTTTTATAAGCTGTTTCCGGGAGCTTTAGCCATTAAACGCCCCATCTGATACCGGAAAAGGATCGGCGGCAACGAGAGGAGAAGAACGGTACCCATCTCGCCACCTGAAGTCCCCGGAAAGTGATTGTAGGCCGGGTCGGACTTTGGACCGTAGAGAAACCCATTTCAGTTGAAGTCGGGTGAAGAAGAAGATGTTTGGTGGCAAATATCTGTCTGGGTGCCTGAATTTCTGATTTTTTGTACATAGCGCCCCAAAACTTCTCTTAGTTTTCAAATAGGTCCCTACGCATCATACTTTGGCCTATGAACTTAAATTCTGTTTTCAATCAGGTCCTTATTTATTATAAATTGGCCCTGAAACTTATTTTATGTTCCAATTAAACCCAACAGAATTAATTAACTTAGTAATTATGATTATGATGGGAAATTAGTTAATTAAAAGCCTAGATAATTATAATTAGTGTTATTAAAGGTATTTATAAATATTTTTAAGACTGGATTCAGGAGGATAAAGAAAAGTTAAAGTTAAATTAGAGATTATAGCGATTTGCGAATCGACAACTAGGTTTGGTACTATTTTTTTTTAAAGTATTCGAACTGATTTTGTTTTAAATTATTGAATTGCATTTTAAATATTTGATTTTTATTGAATAATTGAATTTGTGGAGAACTCGAATGTGTGTTCGAGTTATAAAATTATTTTTGATGAATTTTTAATAAACGCGGGGTAATCGCAGGCGTGATGCTATCGGCGCGGTAAAAGCAGAATTATATTTAGATGTGATTTCAAATATTTTTTTGATTGAATTATATTTAAGTGAGATTTTATTACTTTTCAATTATTATTATTTTTGAAGCATGAGAATTGAATTTTGTTATTAAATGTAATTATTTGCGAAATGGATATTTGAATTGAATGAGAAAGATTCTCGAGAAATGATTATTGTGATACAGAATTGTTTTATGGTCTACTTGGTTAGAGGAATCCTAGAGATAAGGATACGTCATGACATATGGTTGTGAAATTCTACGCAGTGTGTTATTGATGAATTGGGCATAGTTATGGCTATGACCACGATCTATGATCCACATGAGAAATTATTGAGAAAAATGAGTATAGTTATGGTTACGACCACGATCTATGACCCGCTTGAGAAAATGTTGACCAAATGGCATAGTTATGGTTACGACCATAATCTATTACCAGTTGAAACCCTTAGTCTTATTCTTGGAGTCTAACGATACCAATAGAGCGAATTATAATTTGGAATGATTTAAATATTTATTTGCAATTGAATTTATGTTTTTATGAAATTGATTTCCTGATTTAAAATAATTAACAATACGCTTTTACGAAATAAATTTGTCAACTGTTTTTAAGTATTATTGCTTTATTTTATATATATATATATACCCACTGAATATAGAGTTGCTCAGCGAGTTATTTTTGTAACTCGCAGGTCTGTAGCTAAAAGCGTGTGAAATACAGCATTCACAAGAGCAGTTTCCCATTACAATATTTTGGTATAAATATATTGTAGTTCGAAAGTCTTTAGTGTACTATTAAATAGCTGTTCTGTAAAATAAATATAAGCTAGCTTTAGATCAAATATGTTGTATTAGTTGAGATAATAATGACATACTGTTTAGCGTGCCTGATATATAATAAAATTATTATTAGCTTTATATTACTCAAATATTATGTAATAGTAGCTAACGGCGCTGTGACACCTTAGTTTGTTTTATTCGTAAGGCGGATTTGGGTGTTACATTTTCTCTATTCACTAATATAAATTCACTTAACTATATAAATATATTAGTCTTAGGGATGTAAACTTGTGCACTATTCAAGACCTGGTTTAATAAAAATTCGTTCGAAATTGGTTCAAAAAATAAATGAGCCAAATTTGAACCAAACTTTTGAGTTTAAATAATAAATGAGACGAACTCAAGTTTAGCTCATGAGTTCGTGACTCGACTTGCGAATCTATCTTATTAAACAAAAAAATTTTTCTCATCTTCACTTCAACTTCCCAAAAAAAATTGGAAAAGTTACTATATTTTCCAAACTACATAAAACCAAAGGAAAGGAGAATTGACTAAACAAGTCTTCTCCGTGTTTTATAGTCACTTTTCGGTTACTTTATTATTTGTTTTTGAAAAAAAAAACAAAAATAAAAATAATCTCCTATCTTTAAATAAGCATTTCATTTATATTTTCTTTACTATTAACAAAAAAAATTTTATTTTGTTAGAATTATAAACTTTTTGTTATATAAAATACTAGTTTACTTTTCATTTAAATATTTTATTATTTATAAATGTTTTTAAAAACATTTTCATTTCATTTAAATATTTTATTATTTATAAATGTTTTTTAAAAAAAATTGTTATTTACCATGCACATGAGATATTTTCTATTATGTGAACTATAAAAATAAAAAAAAAATACTTTCTATTTTTATTAAAATATAAAAGCGAAACTTATTTTTAAATAAAAAATTAAAATAAGACACTTATTTTGATAGGAAATAAATAAATATTAAGAATATAATATATTATATTATATTCTTTAAATAAATAAGTAAATTTTTTTATTATATTATATTATATTAAGAATATAATATATTATATATTTTTTGAACTGACAATTCACAAAACTTTGTCATAAGTATGAAGAATTTTCATTGAATCATCTTCCCATAAAAGAGGTTTTAGAGCAATTTATTATTCAACCATTTATCCAAACACTTCATGATAAGACAAGACAATAATTTATTTTGCACTAAATCTTCCTCCACGGGAAGAGGATTTAATAAACTGCTTTAATTTTAGTTAAATCCTTTTTATGCGGAAACAGATTCAATACAAAAATTATTACCCCTATATTTTGTAAAGATTCTTTTTGTAGAGGCATAATTTTATAGTTTCAATTTTTTTTTTCAATGAAATCTATTTTTGCAGGGAGCATATTCATTTTTTAATAAAATACTATTACATTATAGTTTCTACTCCACCAAATCCACTTCGGTTGAAGCGAATTTGTAATTTCAAATACTCAACTACAACATTTTTATAAATAGTTTCAATTTAAGCCTACTTTTATCAATTTTGTTTTCAAAATAACATTGAGTTGCAATTGAATGCCCAAATCCAACTCCAATATCCTAAGATTATAAATCAGATGCATTGATCAATTTCATTAGAATTGTTTTAGTGAGATACTAAAAAAAAAGCTACATTTAAATGTAATTTTAACTACAATTTTTCACGATTTTATTTGAAAATATTTAACTCATCTACCATGAATCAAATTTACAATGACATTATTTAAATTTTGGAAGTCAAATCAAACTAATAATTTTTTTAACACTTGGGAGCTGAAGCTATAGGGTCCATTTTACAATTCTACATGCCATTGACCAAAAGAATATAAATTAATTTAGGAAAAATTATATTTTTATTTTTTATTTTAATTTCATCCATTATTTTGTTCCTTTATTTTATTATAAATTTTTTCTTTTGTATTTTATTTCGTCAAATGATTATATCCTTCTGTTAAATAAATAATATATAATATGAAATTTTCTATTAAAACCACTTATAAATTACATATTTTTAACCTGGTCAGTCTAATTTTTATTTTTAAGTAACGTATTTTGCAATAATTATACATTATTATAGTATTATTTTAATAAATAAAAAAAGGAAAAAAAGCAGGAAAGCGATCCACGTGAACGATCGGTGCAAAACCAAGCTTATGTGAAGGAAAATTACAGAAGGGTAAAGCATAGACCATGGGTGAAATTGGCTGCGGAAAGAAGAGATCACGGTGACCTTGGGGTAGGCAAAACCGAACCGTAAATCAAAACCGAATCGAAATCGAATCGAGCCGAACCGAATAATTGGTTAACCGAATTTTTTTATTCGGTTTCGGTTCTTAAAATGTGTGAACCAAATTTTTCAATTCGTAAAATTAATAAACCAAACCGAATTTTATACATAAAATGTGTGCAAAATCAAATTCGAACCATAAATCAAATTGAAATCAAACTAAAATTTGGTTAACCGAATAATTTAGTTCGATTTTCAGTTTATAAAATTCATAATTAGTTTTGAACCAAAAATTAAATTTCGATCCGATTAACCAAATTAAATCAAACCGAACCGATTTTGTCCATGAACAATTAAGATCTACTACTTTTAATACGGCGGAGGAAGCTGCTAGAGCCTAGGGTAAGTCGGCGATAAATTTTCTCGGACCAAGAGCAAAGCTTTCTCATTTCCATAGAATATTGCTTACTCCTCTATACAAAACGCCCTCATATTTTGGCATAATGACACATGCCGCATCCAGTACACTGCCACATAATAATATAGCCAAGAGTGGGTCCCACATAAAATATTTGGATATTTCTGTGTGGTGCGAACCACACGTCTGTAACCCCCTAAGAGCATCTCTAATGCAACACTTTCTATTAACTTATGTGTCATACATAATAGAAAGTGTGAGAAGTAATGTGCACAATTGTATATGAATACACACCCATTTTAAAATTTTCATTCCAATGCAACACTTTCTATTTTATTTTTTTCTTTTTTCTTAGAATTAAAATTTAAGTTTTGACCAATCACTATACAACATTAAATGTAGACATTGTCAAGAAGGCTTTCTAAAAGTAGAAAGTGACCTTGACAATGTCAATTACACATAAACTTGACATTCTAAATGGACATTAACATTGGAGAGTTTTTTAAAAAAAAATCTTCTATTTTACTTGTGTATTATATGTACAAAATCAATTTCATATTGAATTGGAGATACTCTAATAATAATTTATCTTATTGTTATTTATGCTTTGGAATGGTTAATTGGGTTGGGTGGAGACTTTGCAAAAGTCTTCAGATGCGGTTACTTCTTCATTTATTACTTGTTAATTCTGTCCACCAACGATTGTACCTTTTCTTTGTATGTTTCACGTTGATGTTTTGTTAGTATTATAAAATAAAAAAAAAAAAGTACAGGAAAATGGCAGAGATATTTTAGCCTAAGCGACAATGGAAGATGGGGGAGCCATTTACTACGCAGCAACCTTTAATAGACCACACCCAAAGGACTATAATAATTATGTAAACAAGACATTTACTTCACCAAATTCATCACTCATTAATTTGAAATTTAATTTCTTGTTTGGAAACTATTTCTCCATTCACATTATTATTTATATTTACTGTATTAGTCTTAGGATGTAAACTTGTCCACTATTCAAGACTTGGTTTTATAAAAATTCGTTTCGAAAAACAAACGAGTCAAACTTGAACCAAATTTTTGAGTTTAAATAATAAACGAGCTGAACTTAAGTTTAGCTCATGAACTCGTGACTCGGCTAGCTAATCTTTCTTATTGAATATGGAAATTTATCTTATCTTTGCTTCATTTTCCAAAAAAAAAAAAAAATAAATAAAATAAAAAAGTGACTGTATTTTTTAAACTACATAAAATTAAAGAAAAAGAGAATCGACTAAATAAGTCTTCTGAGTTTGATAGTCACTTCTCTATTATTTTATTATTTTTTTACAAAAAAAAATTCCTTATTTTTAAATAAGTATCTCAATTATGTTCTCTTTAATATTAAAAAAAATTATTATGTTAAAATTACAAGCTTTTAGTATATAAAAATATTAATTTATTTTTCATTTAAAATGTTTTGTTATTAAGCCCAAGAAGTGGTCTGGTGGTAAGACACTTCTTTCCTAGGAGCTGAGGTCCCGGGTTCGAGGTTTGTTAATCCCCTTCCCCAAATCCCCAAGTAGAATAGAGTATCTATGTAAAAAAAAAAAAAAAAAGTTTTGTTATTTCTAATTTGTTTAAATTATTATTTATTATGCACAAAAAATATTTTTTATTATGTGAAGAGTAAAAAAAAAAATTCTATTTTTGTTAAATTATGAAACCGAAGCTTATTTCTTAAATAAAAAATTAAGGTGAGATACTTATTTTGATATGAAATAAGTCAATTTTTTTTATATTATATATTTTTAAAACATTTCAACCCAAATTAAGTTTTAATCTTATTAACCAATTTCGAAATATACATATATGGCTATGTCATGATGAATCTGACAGAAACAGGGACAGCTACAATTCTTTGAGTTCAATTTTTCCTAACGATTTTACTTTTACTTTTACAAATACAAACAAAATAAAAATTTATTTAAATTTCATCCATCCAACAATTGTGACTACTTTTTTTTTCCCCCATTAAGTATACCTTCCATTAAATTTATTGTACCTTCCATCCCCCTATAGCTGTATCGAGCATGTGCTGCTGTTTCTTCTCACCAATTTTTGGCAGTTTGCTTCAAGTTAATGGTATTGAATCCATTATTGAAGCTCTTTTTTTTTTTTTGGGAGATATAGACGTGCTAATAAATTATCAAAAAAAAAAAAAAAGACGTGCTAATAAAAATGCAGGGTACTGATATTTTATAGTGAAGTGGCAATTTCTAAATCAAACCATTGATGACATATTCACAACTATAATTTCATTTTGGCAGTTTGCTTCAATAACGTACTGGTATTTTATAGTGAAGTGGTGATTTCTAAATCAAACCATTAATGACTTTATAGTGAAGTGGCGATTTCACTATAAAGTCATTAATGGTTTGATTTAGAAATCGCCACTTCACTATAAAATATCAGTACATTATTGAAGCAAACTGCAATGACGCATTCACAAAAATTGCCACTTCACTATAAAATATCAGTACCTAGCATTGTTATTAGCACCTCTATATATAAAAAAAAAACATCAATAAATGGTTGTTTTAACAATGGAGATTAGAAAATTGAGTCATAATCACGGTAATATTTCAATCAAAGTATGAGAATCGTGGCAGAGCTTGGCTGTTCATGGCGAAGGGCGAATCGAGAATGAGAACGGCGGCGGAGCTTGGTTGTTCATGGCAATGGTTAGGGCTAGGTTAAAGGAAGAAGAAGAAGTTTGACAATTTTCATTTCAATCCTTCATTTTTTGAGCTTTTTCAAAAGGGCCCGTAAAATTATATTTTGGTCTTTCTACCGTTATTTTAATAGAAAAAATAGATAGAATGGTATATTTATCTAACAAAATTGAAATGCAGTGATATTTTTGTCCATTAAAAAAATCAGAGAGAAAAATACAGAATAAACTAAAAGATAGAGATGTTTTTGTAAATATCCCTAAATAAAATAATGGAGAAGATGACAAAACTAGCATTTTTTTTTAACAAATATTGAAAAATAAAATATCTTTTTTTAATTTTTATTGACAAAACTAGCTATCTTAACTAAAAATATAAAAAGTTAGCTATTCTCTTTTTAACTTTTATTAACAAAACTAGTTACCTATTATTTAACCCCCATTTACCTTATCCAAAAAAAAATAAAAAAAATTGTTGCACCCTTTTCCCAAGCAAACAAATAATATATACACCCTAGAAACACACAAAATCAAAACAAAAAATCATCAAATAAAGAAAAACAACTTTCTAACTAAGCAAACAACTTCTCAAACTCCAAAAATCAATCAAAACCAGCAAAATCAACACTAAAATAAGAGGTAAAACCAACAAATCACCATCAATAAATACATAAAAAAATCAAGAACATTGGGCAACAACTGTAGCAAGAAAAACAAAGGAAATAAAGATGGAAAAAGTGTAAAAATAAAACAAAATCAATTTTTTAACCAACCAAACACCTTTCTAAGTTCCAAAAACCCATCAAAAATAGTAAAATTAGTAGCAAAACAAGAGTAAAAACTAATAAATCACCATTAACAAGCACACAAAAATTCCAAGAACATTGGACAACAACTGCAACAAGAAAAACAGAAGAAAAATAGATGAAAAAGTGCAAAAATAAAGGAAAATCAACTTTCCAACCAACCAAACAACTTCTCGAGCTCCAAAATCCATCAAAAACAATAAAATCAGCAATAAGAATAAAAAATCAACAAATCACCATCCACAAACACATAAAAAATCTAAAAAATAGAGGCAACAACTGCAGCTGCAAATCTTAAAGAAAAACAAAGAGAAAAAGTGTAAAAATATAAGAAACTAATCTGAAATTGAAGGGAGAAACTCAGCTGCAAATCTAGCAACTCGAGTGAAAAAATAGAAGAAAATAAACTGAAAGTCCAAGCAAAAAATCAAAAGCAAACCCAGTAACAATACAATACCAAAATCAGCAAAAAAAGCTCTTTCTTCATTGAAAAAAAATCTAACATCATAAAATTCATAAAAAATTATCAAAATCATCAAAATTTCAGGAGTTCAGCACAAAAACAATGACGAAACTGTAGAATAAAAAAATCACAAGAATAAAACTATGTTTTTTGAAACAAAAGAATACTAAAAAAAATTATTATTCAGAATCTGTTCAAAAATTAATCAAAACTTGTTTAAAAATAGATAAAAATATAAAAAGTTCAGCATAAAATATCAAAATTAGAGAAAAAAAAAAGCAAATAAGCAACAAAAAAAAAAAAAGAAAATTCAAAGGAAAAAATTTTCGCCATCTCACATATTAATCCAACTTGCCCAAAATTTCCACCCTAACAAATCAAAGATAAAAAACAACAAAAAACTCAAAATCAATAAAATAAAATAACAAAAATAATCATAACACCTAAGTAGCCTAAAAAAACCATTAAAACAATAGCAAATTTAGCATAAAAAATCAAACAATACAGTCGGAAAAAAATTACCAACAAATGAAACAAATTAGCTTCTAACAACTAAAATATCAAAATAACATATAAAGCATTGATGATACACCACCTATCGGGACCAAGGCCTAGAGCCTTGTGGCTAGACCCTTATTGTCTGGGCCTAACGAAGGCCCAGAACCGATCTGAACCTAGCCCATTAATCGGAGTCCGGAGGTCAGCGCTTGATGACTGATCTTCATATAGTCTGATCGGTATTTAGGGCTCAGGTCGGTATCTGCCTATCACTCAAGATTCATTCCTGTCAGAACTTTCCTAATCGCACTTATGGTATAGACAAGCAGACATAAAACCCATACTCTGACAGGGACAG